>QTSX02007241.1:0-226089 GCA_014839935.2 Entomophthora muscae
ATTGGGGAGCAAAGAGGAGAAGAAAGTAGCAAAAGAGAGTGAATGCTTACTTCTGAAAGGCTGAGTAAAAAACATATATGGTGGCTGCATACAAAAAGAAAAGCCCAGATAAAATACATCTGTAGTGACTAAAAAGATGTCCAGATTGTCAGGATACCAACTGTTGACAGGAATGCTGGTTGACGTAAGCAGAGGGACAACTAGGGCAGAGGGTAATATCCATCATAGGATGTGAGCCAACTTGATAAATAGGATAATGATTGGCCAAGTAAGACCAAGTGTCATGATTGACAATTTGTTACCCCTCAAAACCTGGGCCCAAGGGCGAGATTCAAACCCTGAACCTAAATTCCTGTGGGCCGCTGGCCCCATGGACCGAGAGCCCGCCCACCCGCGTTTTTCTGAGATTGGGCCCCGTGAGCTGAAGGCCCTGCTAAGTCCTGAAGTCAGAATACCAGTACAGGTTCAATTATGATGGTTCCTGAGGAGGAGTTTCTTTAATTGCCTAATGGAGGCAGAGAAGGTGGCCCCGTGAACTTCATGAGCTTGAAGTCCTCTCAAGTAACCAATAAAACTCAACTGCCAAGGTGAAACCCAGGCTTTGGGCCCAACCCCGTAATCACAGCCAAAAATCAAGGAAATCAAGTGACCAATATGGACGTTCTGACCAATGAGAGAAAATCCAGTTGAGGTGCCATTTTGCTGCTCCTACATTGGGCCTCCTGGCCACCTGTCCGCATTTTCCCCAATATTTTAATGAAGCCCTTATGGAAAATACTAAGTTTGGAGGCAGGATGATATATATGCCTATAGATTCTGCGCTCAAACCTTATTGCCATTTTTGAATAAAGGTTATGTTATTTTGGCTCACACAGCTATTGCCTTATTTTGTATTTGCTATCTACCAATTCAGTTTGAGATCTCCTGGCCCTCCTGCTCCACTGCCCGCAGTTTTCTGTCCTCCTGGTGTACCCTTTGGACCCGTTCATTTTACCAACTACCCTCTGAAATCTGAATACAAGGACTACACCCCAGAAAAGATACTCAAACTTGACCCTTTGGCCCGCATACAATCTGAAGTTAGATACAACCAATAAGGCCCGTAGATATTTTCAACACCCAAGTTGTTCAGAGGGAAATTCAACTATCTCCCTGCTTACAACCTGCCCATGGAACTGCCTGTAACCCCAAAACCTATGCCCGCTTCCTCACCCAACCTCCCAACCAACCATGCTGGAAAGCTGTTTGGGATTGTGTACATCATCCTCACAGGAGTGATTAACACTATAATCCTGGCTGCCAGCCTGTGGTCCTGGGTGAGAAAGTCCGTCTCCTACCTTTTTAACTTAGCTCCCCTCTTGTGGTGGGCATTGCCCGCAAAAACCCAGCCTGGGTCACCCCTGGAAACAACAGGCCAGCTGTTTCAGGGATTCAACCTGTGAGGGGTTCCTGAGAACTTGCGGGCAGACGGCCTGCGGGCCCAGCAGGGAGAGCCCACCACAAGGTTGGGGCTAACTTTACAATATAAGATAACAATTTTCCAAGGACTGCCCAAGGCCCGCTTGTAGGCACCATGGAATCAATCAATCCAGTGAGGGTGATATACATCACCCCAAATATCTGGGTAGAAGTGGATTCATCAGTGGCAACAGATTCTTGCAGGCAGTTAGGCCGCAGGGTGTGGGGCGGCATCATTGGAACCAAATATACGGGCAGGAAATTATACTTGTCGCAGAATAACAAAGGGGCCCAGATAATTTTGGTGCCTTCTCTATATAGGACTTCTGTCTCTCTAGTTCTAGCTTCAGGGCTGTAGATTAGGATTTCCTCTAGAGTAAACTCCAAATACGCCGGGTTAGGTGGGTACTTGGTGAAATGTACTGGTCCAAAGGGGCTCCTGGTGGACAGTAAAGGTTGGGCAGTTGGTCCACAGTTTCTTGGGTTGGGCAAGGGTGGGGTGCGGGACCGCGAGACGTAGGCTGTAAATGAAGTAGAACTAATAACAAGTATTGTATGATCTGGTTGAACCAAAGATTCATGTCACTTTATTGCAAGAATGGCAATGGGCATCTTTCTGGCGGTCCAGGGTATAAGTATGTCCCTCTGTCATGGCAAAACTTTCACAAATTTCCTTGGCCCAGGGGTTTCCGTTCACCAGGTCTTCCCAGTCTTTGGTGGCATCAATCTTGGGAGTTAATCCATTGGCTGGCTTGAACTGAGAATGCTTTACTTTTCTAGTCAGGTTGTGGTATTGGTTGTCTACAGGTGGCCCGCGCTCTATGGGAAGGTTCTTGGTTTTCCCTTCTGTGTGGGCCCAAGTTATCCTGGGATCTGTGGCTGGACCCGCCCGCTGATTGGTCAAGTTGTCAGGAGCCTTTGGCGTGGGAGGCATTGCTGTAGGTGAATTTGATTTGCCAAGCTTCAAAGGATTCTCTGAAGTCAAATCCTGCTCTGGTTTGAGCCCAAAAAACTGCAGGCGGCCGGGCGGCTGGCCCTGCGGGCTGGCGGCCCGCAGGGAGCCAGGGTTTGAGTCTCGTAGTTGAGGCCTTTCAATGAGCATAGTTGATAACAGTTTGTCACTTGTGACAGGCTGCCCAAGACTTAATCCCTGAAACCAAGGGCCAGAGTTTGGCACCACAGAATCCACCAAGCCTGTGAGGTTAATATAGAATACCCAAACATCTGGGTGGAAGAAGTGTCAGCAGTGACACAATTTCTTGTAGGTGATTGGGCTGTAGGATTGTAGGAGAGGTCATTGGTACCAGGTATGCAGACAGATAGTTATACCTATTTCAGAATAGCCTGGGGCATTGTATTATTTTTCTTTACAGCCAATTGTTTATGTGACTCTAGTTCTGGCCAAGGGGTCAGAAAGAAGTATGGTTTCCAGGGTAAACTTGGAATAAGCTGGGTTTGGAGGGTACTTGTTAAAATTTACTGGTCTAAAGAGTGCTCCAGGTGGATGAAATAACACAAGCAAGGGGTTTTTGAGGTCATTGGTAGAAGTGGCAGGGGCCTGTAGGCCTGTGTGACTGGAGTAGAAATGGTAGAATACTAAAACTAAATAGGGTAGAATTTTTGTGAACCAAAGGATCATTTAAACTTTATTATCAGAATAAAAATACCACCATTCTCAACATAACAGTGGTTTTATACTATTAAAATTTGTTTCTTCAAAATTCAAGGGATTTGGGTCTGTGGTTATTCTTCTAATGGGACTTTAGCATTTGAGGGAGGCTTTGTGGATGGCTAATCCTGGGTTAACTGGTGTTAAAGAAAAGAAATGAAAATGCTCTATCTCTCTGCCTCTATTCCTTTCATCACACAGCCCTGCCAAATACATCATTAATTTGGCGCTGGGGACTGATATCAATTGAAGCTTATTGGAGGATTTGATTTCAGTTTAGTCTTGACCTCCTTTAGGCAAGCAGCTACTTCTGCATAGTCCTGGGCCTTTTATGGCATGCATTTGACTGTTGAAAATGCTTAATTAAGGAAAGCTTCTTGACTTTGTGGGCAAGTCATCAAACAGCCTTCAGATTTGAGCCCCCAAAAATGCAGCCAGCTGGCCCCTTGGCCCTCTTGGCTAGAGGGCCATAATTTCTGAGGAACAGGGTTCAATTATTGAATTTACTGTGCTCAATATTATATTGAAATTTAATTCATGACACAGATGGTAGAAATATGTAGTGGCCAGAAAGAGATTAAAGAACACAATAGTAAGATTAAGAGAAAAATATTAAAAAAGACATAAGAAATAAATAGAAAGATACAATAAAAAAATAAATTATTTGGAGAATAAATAAAGGTTTATTTATGAGAGCATACCAGAAGGAAGGGAAAGTTAAGCTGTAATAGGGAACTGGTTAACACTTTGATGTGCAAAGTGATAATGTTTTGAGCAATATTAGTGATGAAAATTAATTTCCTAGTTGAATTGCAGTGGATCTTCAGGGATGATCAAGTAATGCGCTATTCAATCATTGGTTGATTTGGGGCATGCTTTCTGATGAATATTTTTGGTTGAAAGCCAAAATCTTAAAGTATGATCAAGAAAATAGTGAACCAAAACTTTAATTTTTTGAGGAAGTAAGGTTGTAAGCTTATTTTATTATAGGTAAAAGTGAGCGCTAATAGTTTAAGATTTTGAATAAAGCCATTCTGAAGGCAGAAACATTGGGAAAAGGACACTATAAAAAGAAGCCAGCTGAAAAGTTGCAAGAGCTTTTTGAAAGACTTTTGACTGCAAGTAGGAACTTAGTTGGTTGCTAATATGAAGCTTGATGGTTACACATCTGTATGGTTTGGAATAACCATGTCATGGCCAGGTGTGGTATCAGGCTTGTCTGCAAACAAGGACAAAGGGCAAGCCTAGAATGCCCAGTACATAACTGGAGCAATCCTCAACATATAGTTCACAGCAGAGGCCCAGGGTTGCCAAGCACCCATATGGGGGGATCACTTGTTCAGTGATACCCAATAGGGTGATATAGACAAACCCAAGCTTACTGTAACTGTACAAGAGATAGAGAGAATCCTCAATAGGCTTGCTCATCTGGTTGACAGACTGGCTGGTACAGAGGAAACTTTGGTGCAAGGGAGGAAGGCGGGCAGGGCCTATGATTTGATCAAAAGCCCTGGCAGGAGGAGGAGAAACTGGTTCTGTCTGGGCAAGAGCAAGTGTATCTTTCCTGAAACTCCTTTGGACCAGTCAGGTTTGGGGTTCTTCTCTGCAGGAGAAGAACAGGGAGGTTAAAGTGGTAAAAGTATAATAAAGTCATGCAATTTTATAATGATCAAATGGCATAAACTGCAATTGTTTATTAGGTAAAGATGTCAATAAGGCAAGGGTTACCAGTGTTTCCAGCTATATCCTGCTGAGAAACTTCAATTGTACTTACTTTCAACTACTTATTGGCTGTTGAAGGGTTATTATCAAGCTGGGTCCCATTGATAGGCCCTGATTTGTCAGTTAAGAGAATCAATGCGCTATTTTTGTCCTGGGGAAGCTGGTGGGGAATTTTGGGATTATTTGACAGCCCAAGTTCCAATTTTTTAGTCTCAGAGGGGGTGGGCCAATTAAAAAACTTTTTGCTTGGTGTTGGAATTGTTTCTAATTGTCCCCATGTTTGGCTCTTACCAGGGTTTGATTACCCACTTAGTATTAAAGTTTTCTTTAGGTCAATCAATAGAATTGATGATACAATCAATTGGCTGCACAATTGCTTGATTGTAGGCAACAAACATATGTAACATAGGTGCTGTGCCCTGCCCCAAAGGGCAGGCTTTTAATTAACTTTAAAATCCTATTTCAAACTTAAGTTCAAGTAGATTTTTATTAGTTCTTTTTTAATCAAAAAATTACCTTGTATTTTTGCTTGTCTCAGGTTTACTTTTGCTTTTGCTCTTGCGTGCGCAAGGACCATTCATATTTCCTTATAATTCCTATTTTAAAATAGGTTTCTTTCTTTTATTTTATTTTGCTTACACAACCACTGTTTTCTTCCCCTGCAGCATGCAGATCTTTGGCTTGCTGTTGCCAGCAGTTTCCCCACCACCATGTGTTCTCAGTTTGCTCATCAAACTCACCTGCCAAGAAACTCTCTCCTTGCCATTGAAGATCTTCCCCAGGGCTTGGCTTTTATGCCCTATAAATAAAGACACCAGAAGAGTAAGCTTTTAAGCTGAAATTCTAAGTGGTTTTCCCCAATCACTTTTCACAGGTTTTTTACTTCAATATTATATTTTTCTTTTCAAATCTTCAAATTCTAACTTCAAAATTTACTTAGATTATCATCTTTTTTTAAAAAAGAACTTAGGTTTATAGTAAAAAAAATACTTTGTTAGGTCTAAACTTGCTTCCAGAGATAAAGCAGCTAGCATAATTAGAATGTAGATAGCTAGACAACAAGAAATTAGCTTGTTGCCACCATTTTTTAATATTAGGGATAACTTGACTAGTTTTATGTTGAGATATTCCCATAGGAAATATCCTGACATAGATATACCTTTGGTTACAAACAAATCTTTATTTAACACTTTATTCTATATAGTTTGTTTAGGATTAGTTAACTCTATGACACCTTTTGTGTCTAATCATAAGTTTTGGCAGGTCTTTTAAAAGTACTTCTACAAACTACACCTACTCTCCTTTATCTTTTAAACTTAAATCCAAACTCTTTACACAGTATAGTTTATAATCTTGCACCTTATTGGGAAAGACCTTACAATAGGAATTTTTCTGGCTCATTCTGGGCCCTGACAAACCAAATGTATTTAGAAGTGTTTGTAAGTCCTTTCTGAAGGAGTAGCTGATAAAAAAGACTCCAAAACAATGGAAAATTTGAAGGATTTCAAGAGAAAACAGAGCAGATTAGAGAAAGAGCAAGATAAGAGTAAGAGAATGAAAAGACTAATAACAGGTTATATCACAGAAGTTTTCTAGGGAATCTTTCTTGTGTCAATAAAGACTTTTTTGCCTCTATTCTCTCTTTTAGAATCATTTAAGGATTTAAGTTTGACTTTTTCATATAACAAGAATCCCTGTGAATGTCACCCCAACCCATACAGTTCTTGGATTTGACCTAAAACACACTTTAATGACTTACCAGGAGTAGGAGCACAATAGGGACCTCTTTGCGGGCTTGAGATGTTCATACATCTAAGGGTCATTAATTCAAACAGATGGTGAAGCAGGAGCCTAGGATTTGAGCTGCAGTCCCTTGACTACAGTCTTCTTAACATTGAGAAGACATTTAATTGTCTTCTTTGATATGTCAGGAGTTTTGACTTTTAAGGTCTTTATGTTGACCTTTTCAATTTTATTGCCTGTGAGGACCACATTCTTCACTTTGTCTTTTATTTTTCAATCAATTTCCTTGATCTCAGAAATTTTAGAGTCAAGATCCTTAAAAAGCTTCTCAAGTATTCACATAACTTTTTACTGATATTTGCCTACTGTAGCTTTCAAAGTTATAAACACTAAGCAAAAATAAATTATCTGTAAACAAAATAAACTCAAATGTCAACAAAATCAACACATCTCAGAAAAAAGTAGAAATGAACCCAAATCTATTATTAATCAATACAAAACTGTTGGTTTTTAATTTTGTTTACATCTAATTTTATTTTGTTTAAATCTAAGCTTATTTTGTTTACATAAATTGAATTTCTTAAATCTCAGTTTTTGCTTAGCACTATAGCTTTGAAAGCTATTGTATGCTTTTAATTTTTCCCCTAAATAAACTCTGTATGATTCTGATGCTATTGTGCATTTTCTTATTCTTAGTTTTTTTATATTTAATTACAATATTCCATCCTTTTACCCATTACATATGTTTTTTAGATACAGTAGTTTTAAAATCTATGGCAATAAACAAAATGAACTCATATTTAAATGAAATGCATTGATATTTTAGCAAAATTGAAATGAACCCAAATCTATTGTAAATCAATATAAATTAATTTATTTTTAATTTTGTTTAAATCTGAGTTCATTTTGTTCAAATATGGATTGTTTTTGCTTGTCACCATAGCTTTTAAAACTACTGTAATCTAAATCTGTGTTGTTTACTTTGTATTTTGCCATGCTTTTATAATTGATATATTGATTTGACTCTCTAAACAGCCCAATATGAAAGAATTAAAAACAATTTGGTGATCAGCTAAATTTAGTTTAGAAAATTATATATTTATTGTTTTTAGAGAAGTTGTTGCTGACCTGAATTCAAAACCTTGATGATTAAATTTAAGCCAATCAGGAGCTGTGTTTAAAAGTGATTGTTGTGACATAAAGAGACATTCAATAATTCTTTGATGCAAGTGCGCTAATTGATCTGATTGGCTAATTATTTTACCATTGTGCACCACTGTTGCTGTGGCAAGTTGTTTGTGGACTAGTGCTCAATAAGCTGCTGGGTTAGCACTAGTCCACAAATAACTTGCCACTGTGACAATGGTACACAATGGCAAAACAACCAGCCAATAAGATTAATTAGCTTTCATGAATAAAAATGTTTTTGAATGACTCTTTATGTCACAACAATCACTTTTACACACAGCTTCTGATTAGCTTAAATTTATCATTGAGGTTTTAATTTGGTTTACAGACAACTTCTCTAAACACAATACACATATAATTAAATAATTTCAAGTAAACTAAGAAGCACATCTGTTTGAAATACCCAATTATTGAGGGTAAAAATTTAGTAACATAAAATGGCAGGTTAGGCAGCTGAAAGCCGTTTGAAGCATAGACAATTGGATAGAGGTTTATTGCCTGACAGAAGGCTTTGGCAAGGATGTTGCATTATCTAAGGCTTCCAGAAAGTTACAGTAGTGTAACCACAAGGATTACATAATTAGCCAAGTTGTGAGTTGGACAATATGACGCCAGAGGTGTCCACAAGTTTGAATCCATTAAGTTGAGTTGTGTTAGCTCATGGTATAATATCCCTTTGGTTCCTTGTGGTTCAGGTCCAAACTGAGCATAGGCTGGTTGGTTGCCCCTATCCCAAGGTAAGCTGTCAAGACAGCTGTGAAGATGATATAATTCATCTTCTGACTTGGGGAGGGGTGATGGTTCTAGTAAGGTTAATTTCTTTGTCTAGGTAGAAGATTGATTAGTGTGATAATTTTGAGGAGGATATTCACTCAATGATAGCACAAATTATCATTGAGAGTTTTGTCTTTACTTACAATAGTGCACCTGCAAGGCATGATTATTGGAAGGCAGACATTGGGGAACCAAGAGTCTGAGTTGCATCTGTTATTCCCCTTTATGGATTGGTTTGGGTGGCTGGCAATTGAGAAGGTTTGGCTGGATCCAAGTTTGAATTGGCATAGTGCAAGTTGGGCCTTCTTCATGCATCCAGATTCATTTACTGAATTTGGTGCATCATTTTCATTGTTGGAGAGCCTGTCAGTCTATTTTTGATTTGGTAAGCTCCCAACTTGGGCAGCAGTTCCTCCCAAGTTTAGCTTTAGGGAAATTGCCTCTCCTGGTTTCCCAATTTGGCTATTTCCCAAAAGAGTGGATAAGGAGTGGCCTTCTGGCATGGGAGGGCAAAGTCTGGCTCAGGGGTGCCTGATTTGAAGATGGCTTGCAGGTGGGGCTGGCAAGAGTGGTGGGCGTCTGTGTGTTGGTAGTGGGCAACAATTTGATGGTGGCAGGCTTTTGCGTGGTGGCAGCTGATATCTGCTTGGTGACAGCGGGTGTCTGTGTGTTGGTTACACAACTATAAGTGTCAGGAATATTCCTGAAACTGTTTTTATTTTGTTAAAAAGGACTTTCTTAAAATTTTCAATATAAAATGTGTTCTGAATCTAGATATAAAGCATAATAATCATATAATATTATATAGAAATAAGCTAGACATATAAGAAATAATGAAATAAAAAACAAAGAGACAAGTAAACAGTTAAAATTCTAGATAAAAAATACAAGCAAAATATTTTTAGTGGTGAAGAGTTTATTTGGGGCAGGAATAAGGATTCTTATGAGAGAGATAACACAAGAAAGAAGAAGTATAGGCAATGCTGGCTTAGGAGGTTTGGGCCTGGGGTTCAATGGGAGGGACTGACATACGAGGGTTGGTGCTGGCAAGGGATAAACCAAGTAGATTTTTATGGAAGGCTGACAGATATAGCACATTATATTCCTTGTCTGTCATTGGTTTGATAGGCTGGTAGACAGCTGTGACCAAAGGTAAAAAGCACTTGTCCTTGTGTGATTGGAGGTCCTTATTCACATGGAAAACAAGCTGGGCAAACAATTCAGCCACTATCTGTCAATAAAGTATAGAAATCTGGTCTTGGACGCCAAGACATAGATCATTGAAGGGCTATAAGTGTGCTTCAGGACAATTTCCCCAATAACGTAAAACATAAA
Source organism: Entomophthora muscae (assembly GCA_014839935.2). NCBI lineage: Eukaryota > Fungi > Entomophthoromycota > Entomophthoromycetes > Entomophthorales > Entomophthoraceae > Entomophthora > Entomophthora muscae. Next base: position 9,890 of record QTSX02007241.1, read on the forward strand.
ATGACCTTGATGAATGTCTGTGTGGCCAGCTGGATGAATTAAGGACTGGTGCTTGTATTCTTTGATTTTCTTGATATCCTTAGCATTTTTCATATGATGGCTCAAGAAGATCCAATATGAGAAATTTGAGCTGTCCTGGGAGTTGAATAATCCACCAAGGATCTTGTTACACTTTTAATAATTGGTTTAATCAGGTTTTGTTCACTAATATAAAGAGCTCTTAAACAAAAAAAGTCAGAAATGCACCAATGAAAGCCCTCTTTTTGACCCTCTTTATTCCTTTGGTCTTTTAGGCTTTTTCTTGTTCCCCAAAATTTTCAAACACAATAGAAATTTTGTAGTATGATATGAACATGAAATCATTGGATAGAAATTTCAAGCATTAGGTGATAGCATATATAATGGCAGGATCATATAGGGATTTATTGCTGCCAATTTTTAGGCCCCATTGAAATTGTAAAGTTATACCTCCCCCTTAGGCCTCTACTCCAATTCCTGTCAAATGCTTGTGAATTTCTACCAAATTATGTTTGGATATTTATCCAAAAGGTTACTAAAAAAGCCCAAGAAAAGCCTTTGATTTAATATTTGGAATACTATAAATTCAGAACCTGAACATAAAAATGCGGGATTGTCAAATTCTTGGTCCAAATTTTGAATCACTTTTGCAGGCAACTCAGCTGAGTGAAAATTAAAATATCTAATAAAATCAACCATTTTACTTGACTTTTTTTTTGGTTTATTTAAATTGGCAAATTTTGAATCTCTTGAGCAGATAACTCAACTATCAAAAGACAAAAATTAGCAAACAAATGCGGGACTCTAATGTACAATTTGAGATTTCCTGTATTTCAAACAAATCATAGACATCATGTAAAACTTAATGAATCTGAAATTGTGGGATTGTCAAATCCAAGAACCAAGTTTCAAATCAAAAATGAGGTAAATTCAAAATAAATATAATTTATGGGTGTCTCAAAAAGGATGATAAAGAATCTAGAGTGGATTTGTGCTAATTCTTTTAGGAATCATAGGCATTCTCAAAAATCACCCTATTCCATTTTAGGGTGGCTAAAATTTAGATGCTTGATTACAGTAGATTTTAAAAATGCTAATAATAAAATAGAATTATATATTACAATCTATATTATCACATTGCCTTTTCCTTGATGTGTTGATAGTTCATTTGCTGTTGATAATGTGCTTGTGTCTAATTGGATAGTTTCACCTCCAGTCACCTTGGCAATAGGAAATCAAGTCACCTCCCCAAGACCAGCTGTGGTTGCAGAGGCAACTTGATTTCCTATTGCCAAGGTGACTGGAGGGGATGCTATCCAATTAGACACAAGAACATTATCAACAGCAAATGAACTATCAACTCATCAAGGAAAAGCAATGTGATAAGATAGATTGTAATATATAATTCTATTTTATTATTAGCGTTTTTTAAAATCTACTGTAATCAAGTATCATTAATAGCAATACATGGATACATAGTGTAGTAATTTGATGGTTTATATTTCCTCCTCCTTCCTTCATTGAAAGTAAGTTTTATGGCCCTGGGCTACGCTGGGGGCCAAAAACTTTTAAAAAAATTTGCGTCATCAGGAGGGTAGCCCATATATCATTATATGGCTTTGTGGTTGCTATATTAGTGATTTAGAGTGCAGAATATTGCATCATTTCCAGTTTAGACAATTTTACATTACACTTAATTTCATGTCTAAACATGGTTATCAAGATTGAATTTTTCATTTGATTTTATCCAGAGTGGAGCTTCTTGATTTGGGTTGATTTGTCTTAGTTTCTTACTGTACATTCAATTTTGATTCCAGTTCCCACAATTAATATCTGAGTTTACTAGTGGCATTCAAAAGTGATCTGAAACTTGGTTCTTGGATTTGACAATCCCACAATTTCAAAAAAATAGTAAACTTAATGAAAATGGTTGATGGATTTGAACACTTCAAATCTGATTCCAGTTAATTCATTTTGTCCATAGGAAATACACAGTTATACTTGAACTTTGCAAAGTGTTCATTTAGTTCCCGCATTTTTAAAAATCCAAATAAAAATACAAAGAATTAATTTAATCAAAAAAAGGCTATCCCACAAAAGTGATTTGAAATTTGGACCAAGGATTTGACAATCCCGCATTTTTACGCTCAGGTTCTGAATTTAAAGTAGTTCTAAAGATGCCCCCACCTAAACTACCCAAGCAACACCCCTGGTTAAATATCATGTGCAAAAGCAGCTGGTAGCAGTGGTTATTGCATTCAAAGTGGATTTACTGATTTATTTTGGTTCAGTTTTCCTTTTGATTATGTCCATTCAAAAATTTTCAAGATCTTCCTGCCTCAAGAAATGCATTCATATCCGCTCATATCATTGGTTAATTGGTTTTGTGACATTCAATTTACCACCACAATTTCATTTCATCTCTTAAATGAATGCAAGAGTTGTAAAAGACCTTGCTTCATCATTCTCTACTATTATAAGGTTAAAAATTTGTTAGTCTAATTTGGCCATTTGGTTTTTATGTTGCTTTTGGTGTTCAGTTGATTCCTTCCCCCCCTTTGGCCCCCCAGGAATTGTTGGCAATGACATTTTGGTTGTCGCTGAAACCGCAATTTTTATTGTGGTTGAGAGCTTGGTTTTATTTCCTCTTAACCTGCTCCCCAATTCTCAAATCCATGGGAAGGTTGGAAATCTAGTTCTTCCCCTGGTCTTCTTTTTCCTCCCAAATAAGAAGCAGTAAACTTATGTCCGTGGACTAACACTTCTAAAGGCCAAGTTGGATGAAATCCTCCCCACCATTGAAGAGGAGCCCAAGGAGACCAGAGGGCGCAAGAAGAAAGCAATCTCCCAATCAGAGGAAACCATCCCAACCAGGAAACATCCAGAAAGCTTTCTCTACCATGAATATCTGGTAGTGGATTTTGAACAGGCTCAGGCAAATGCCTTCATTAGAGTCTTCAAGAGCTCCCCCCAGGGATGCTACTTTCACTTCCAGCAGGCACTCTGCCGCTGCCTCCAAAAGTGCTCTGACCTTCATGAGCTGGTTAACTCTGAAGGCACTAAAGAAGCCAAGGATATTTTTAATTGCTTTGCTGCCCTTGCCCTTGTTATAAAAGAGGAAACCAATACCTTTTATGACACCCTCCTCCGCCATCCTTATATCCTTGTCAGCTAGGCAGCCTTTGCACCTTTTATTGAGTATTTTGAAGATTAATGGGTTGGTAGTTTTCAAGGAGCATGCCACATCAGAAAAGGCAGTGACTCCATCCAATGAAACTGCTTTAAGCAGGTAAAAAATGACCTGATTAAGACCACCTCTCCCCTTGAAGGGTGGCATAACCAGTTTGCTACAAGGGTCAGGGTTCATAAGCCCAAATTCAACAAGATTATGGTGCATCTCAAAACCCAGCAGGCCACCTCTGCCCGGCTCTTTAAGACTGGCATGAAGTCCAAGGGCAACCCCCCAAGCAGATAAAAGCGATGAAAAAGTATACAGAAATTAGCAAGGTGGTCCTTACCTACTATCCTAAGGATAGAAAGCTTGAGCATCTCCAAGCTATCTCAGTTGCTCTTTCTACCAATGTTTGAGCTCTTTCCCAATAAACTATTCTTTATCTTCTCTCTTCTTTCCTTTAATTTTATTATTTTTGACTTTTCTTTAGTATTTGATACAATTATTTGCTTATTTTAAAGTATAGATCATAGTTATAATAGATGAAAATAGTTGTTTTTGGGTATATTTTAACTTTTGGGTTTTATGCAACTATGTTGCTACTAATTAATCCCATTTTTATTGCAGATTTGGAATCCTGAGGCTTTTTTAAGCCTAGAAATGTTTTTTGAATTTTATTTTTTGAGAATTATTAGGGGTTTTTTGGAGTTCAAAAAATCTAAAATTTTAAAACTTGTTTTTCTTAGTCGAAATGCCATAAATTGAAATGGTGTTTTTACTATAAAATTGAGATAGCGTAAATTGAGATGGCATAAATTGAGATAGCATTTTTGAAATGGTGTGTCCTACCTTTTTAAGATGTCCATTAAAGAAATTGGTTTCAAATTATCCTCAAAATAATTTGAAATTTGGTTCTTGGATTTGATGATACCACAATTTTGTATCCATTAACTATTTCAGGGCTTTTTTTATTGGATTGGATTAAAGAAAAGATCAAATTGTATACTAGAATCCCGCATTTCCAATTCATGTATCCCACATTTTTTTATGGGGCTTATCTTTAGTTAGTTGAATTATCTGCAGTAAGGATTTGGAATTTGAAATTTTAAATAAGCAAAAAATGTCAACTTGAATGGCTGATTCTCTTAAATATCTTATTTTTCACTCAGCTGAGTTACTCACAAATGTGATATGAAATGTGGGCATAGGATTTAACAATCCTGCATTTTGCCCCTCAGGTTCTGCATCTACTGTATTAAATATGTTAGCTCTACCTGCTCTGGATGCTGAGATAGAGTAGAATGCTGGGATTGGGCTTGTGTTATGATCAAAGGCCCAGACCCAATTTGATACATATAAATGCATTCTTAACACATGCTAAAGAATCAAAAATACTCTATATATGTGATGCTGGGCCAATATAAATACTTAATAGCTATTTTAAAGCTACATATTAGCCCTATATTTTGATAGAATTTATAAAATCAAATACTAAATTTGTTAAATTATCATTTTTTCTAAACTGAATGGTACACTCCACCTATTTAGATTTCTGATTTTATATTTATGCTTGGAATATACAATTATATATAATTAAGTTTATTTTTTTAAAATATGTTTAAATAAGTTTTTTAAATTAAGCGTATCATAAGTAATCACAGCCTAAAAATTTAAAATATTATTGAGCAATATAATGAACTCATATTTTAATTCAATTTCATACCTGTCCTTGGATGTGGCAACCACCTAGCTCAAAAATATTATTGAATGGACGTATTAATTTCAACTTTACGCCTGTCCTTGGATGAGAAACCATCTGGTTTCTTAATATTTTTATTAGGCGGCTACGTCATAAGCCACCATAATCCACTAGCGATCTTAGTGAGATGCACCATGTACACAGGAAGTATCGCAAAAAATTTGAACCCAGCATCATAAAAGCAGACAAGTATAAGAACTCTTTCCAGCGTAAGCAAAATATTAAAGGACATAAGGCCCAAGTATAAAACTTTTCAAATATGGAGTGGATGACAAATCAGAAGGAGTTTGTACACTTATCAGATATCCCTGAGGCGGCCAAGAATGAGGGATGTATATTGGGTGTTGATGAGGCAGGGAGGGGACCAGTACTAGGTATTTCGTTATTGCAAATGTTTTTAAATGGGGTCGACTCTTAAAGATCGTTGGTTTTGGCTTGATTTCTGTATTATTATCCTTTTAAAGTCATACGTAACAAAACGGGGTTTCAATTGGGTACATCGTCTATAAATTTTGTAGCAGATTTAGTTTTATTTGATCATTTGCATGTTATATATTTTAATATGAATCCAGGCCCTATGGTTTATGCCGTATGCTTTTACGTACCCTCTATCATCAAAGATTTCGGGGCTTTGGGGTTCGCAGGTATGACGAGAGTGGAATGCAAAGAATCAGGACTTACTGAATATTTCAAGACTCCAAAACTTTAACTGAAGATCAAAGAGATGGACTATTTGATGTAATTAATCAGAACAAACATGGTGTTGCATATGGCGTCCATTCTTTGTCACCGGGCTATATTTCCGCCTGCATGCTGAGAAGGTAAATATACTTTTAAAATGCTATCTTTAGAATGCTAGTGTATATTTAACTTGTTTTAAAAATCCTCTTTTAAATGAGCGTCTTCACTGCCTAAGGAACAATTAAGCTTCTTAAACTACTATTTTTAGGGCCATTAGAATTGTTCTTCTTTATCAATAGTTATTATAACTTAATGAATCTTAATTAACTTTATTTTCAGGAGTAAATATAATCTTAATGCTCTTGCCCATGACACCACCATCGGTCTCATTAGAACTGTACTAAGTCAAGGTGTTATTATTAAAGAGGTAAGCGAGCAATCCTGCTGTTTAACATATAGATCTATGTTGATACTGTCGGTCCACCAGAAAAGTATGAAGTTAAACTAAGCCTGCTCTTTCCACATATCAAAATCAAAGTCTCTAAGAAGGCTGATAGCCTATACCCTTGCGTCAGTGCTGCAAGTATTTGTGCAAAAGTAAACCATATATTCTGGCTTTTTAATAAGTAGGTCACAAGAGATTCTATCCTTAAGAACTGGCAATTTGAAGAACCTGGTTTGGAAAAAGCGGGGATTTCTCGTGTGTTTGGTTCTGGGTACCCTGGAGGTAACAATGATTGACGGAGTATTCTGACTTGTATTCCAGATCCAAATACTATTTCTTGGCTTAATAATACTATCGACCAAGATTTTGGGTGGCCCTCTATTATCCGCTTTAGTTGGGGCACTTGTGACAGGCTGCTTGAAATCAAGAGCACCAAAGTCATTTGGTATTGTGGAATTTGATCTATTGACTCATAAGTTAGGCCTGAGGACGAAGAAGCTGCAAAGAACACCCTCAAATCTAAGCGGCATTTCTTAGATATGGTGGCTCCCAAAGCTTCACCAAAGCCTGCACCTGAACGGACATGTTATTTCACTCAAAGATCCTTGTCCAAAGTACTTGAACTGTAGTTTCTCCAGTAGTATTCTATATGCATCACATTATTTTGACATATGTTCTACAATGGCCTCAAGGCGTATTCTTTTGAATTAAAAATTAGATTATTTTGGTTGAAGAAGCAGCTCTTATTATATTTAAGTTTCACGTGGTAGCTTCCAGTACATGTGTCATAGCTCCACCTTGTCAGAAATCCAACAAGTGATCATGTCTATTCAGAAGAGGAAATTTATTTGAAATTCAATTCTTAGGCTAAAAATTCTAAAGCAGCATCAGAGGAGTCTGCAGCAATCATAATAGCTTAACTGTATTTTTATATAACATGACGCTCAATTGCTGCTAGCTTAAGACAGCATCCAAAACAAGTATATATAGCTAACTATTAACTTAAAATGTTTAATTATTAAGGAGTCATATGCAACTACAAAGAGGCGTATAACACACTGAATAATAAATTTGGTTGTTATAAAAGACACTGAATATGACTATCTTTAAACAAAGTTGCCCATAAAATTCTAGCCATAATGTTTAAAAGTAGACACCTCTTATCCTAGGAATTCCACACTCCCCTAAAATACCATTAATAAACTTGGTTATCCCAACATCACTGCTTTCTTTATTTTATTTTATTAAAAGTACAATTCCACTAAAGCTTTTTTGATGAAAAACACTTGGCAGCTGAAACTTATCATGATTTAGCAGACTAATAGCAATAAATTGTCTCCAAAACAATCATTTTCAAAACCTATGCTTTTTGCTATAATTTTTCCTCTAGAAGTAACACACATTGTTTATCATGCCTGCTGGTATCGTTTATATTGCCCATCATAGTCAGTTACAAGATTAATATGCTTTAATCTCAATGATGCATTAAAAACTCAGCAGAAAAGAATATTTAAATATATCTCTTATGAGGGTATTTTTTTAATTGATCGGGACTATGTTAGAGTGCTTATTGTAGGCTTACTAAGTTGCAAATTTACCCAGACACAAGAAAGACTATAAGCTTATCACAAATAATATTATGAAGCTCCAAAATAAAGCTTTATGTCAGATCTGATTAATAACCCTAAATTTCATTAGAAGTGCTGAGTGCAAAGCATACCAATATGCTTCTAACAGGAATTAGATCTAAGCATCATTACCAGGGGAGAGCATAAACCTGTTCTCTCAATTGAGAGCATGTAACCCGCAAGATAATCCATGCCAAACCAGATCAAGAAAAATGACATATGAGCTAAGCCTTGAGCTGGCCAACAAGCATTTTCATGACAATGGTGCCTATATAAAGTCCTATGCAGAGTCAGTTGGAGCCAATAGAGGGATCACCAGAACTAAATAAGATTATGGTGTGCCCATTAAAAACTCTGGGCTCTTTAATATGCGCCTTAGAAGCTAGATAAAGCCCTCAAACTTAGATAATAAATAATGAGTAAACTCACCAAGAATATAGCTTAAAATAGCCTACCCAAAAGTGAAATAAGTTTTTGAACCTCTTCCTAGAATAAATTAATTACTGCAGCCAACCAGATACTAGTAAGGGCTTTGCCTAACCAGATAGTAATCCTTGAGTACCCAGGCAGCAAAAAAACCAAATTTAGGCGCTTTTTGGACTGAACTGAATAGTAACTCATCCAGGGGTGACCTTGTTGGATGAAAACTGTTTACAGCCTGATAAAATTCAATAAAATGGAGGAAAGCTCCAACATAATCAATATTTTTATTAAACAATAACACTTAAATAAAAGGAAGACTAAATTTGAATATTATAAAAATAAGAAACATAGATCAATGCCAACAGTATGAAAATCATGGGAAGCAGAAAAAGGGGAGCACAAAAACAACACCTGGGAAGAAATTAAGCTGTGAAATATTATAAAAAGACTCAATGGATCAGTGCACAAAGACTTTGGAATTCAAGTTCACAACAGGGGCCCAGAGCCTGAGATGAACTTCCATGGTGCAACATAAATAAATTGCAGTTTATTCAGTGTAAGAAACAATCAGAAAAAAAGTTTTTTGAGGGGAGTGAAGGAGCTTTAAGAGGCTTTATAGAGAAGCTCAGTTTTTTATGATTTTCTGACCCAAATCATTGTTGTAACTGTGCTGAATTAGCAAAGTTACAAGGGGTAAATGTTTAGAAACTAGATATAACATTATTTGAAATATTGGGATTATATAGTTGTAGTGATTGTTTAGGAGGAACAAGATTCATTGGATCAATAATCTGGATGGCAAAAGAGGTAGCAATTATTACTAGTAAGTGAAGCAGTAAATTGAGTTACACTGGATTGAGATTAGGACAGTAGTTTTCAAAGCTATGGCGCCAAGCAAAGACACTTCAGATTTAAACAAAACGGACTCAGAGTCAAGCAAACTCTAAGTTGGGCAAGATCTAATAATCAAATGAATTAAGTATTTTCAGTGAACTGGCAAAAATAAAAAAAACAAAATATCATTAACACAAAATACAAAATTATATCTAACATCAAACAACATAGTTCAAACTACAAAAAAATGACTTGGCACACCAAGTAAAATATATTGATGCTGTTCCAGAGTATATTATAATCCAATCAGGATTCACAGGAGGCATCAACAGAAGGACTAAAATGAAACAGAAATAAAGCAACCTAGAAGCAAGATTTCACAAACACAAAAAAATGAAATCACATAAGATGTGTAGTATGTGCAGCCTAAAATAGAAAAATAACAGTTTAACAGCCAATGTCATGCCCTGCCCTAAAGGGCAGGCTTTTTAGTTTTTTTTTATTTTGGTTGTTTTTGCACTGCTAAATATTTCTTTATTTTTAATATTGAAAATTTAAAGTAAGTAGTTAATAATTAAGTATTTTAAACTTGATTACCTTGTTGTATGTTGATTTGCGTTAGAATTGCCATTGTTGTTGTCTTTCTCTTCCAGCTATTATATTAGCTTATATATTTTCTGCTTTAAAGTTAGAGAATTTTAATTTTTACTTACCTTTCAAAACTCCTGGTTACATTGTTGCCGCATTCCCCAGTCTTCACGTTGCAGATCTGCGGGTTTACTGGGCTTCTGTTTCCCTCTTTCTCCCCCAGGTTTTCCCAAACCTTCTCCAGTTTTATCTTGTCCTTGGCTTTTCCCTCCTTTGCCTAACGTTTCCAACTGGAAAGGCTTACCTATAAATAAAGAGGTTTGAAGGAGAGGCTTTTAAGCCAAAATTCTAAGTGATTTCTACCCTTCAATCCTTTATCAATTTTTAACTTGAGATCTTAATTTTTAGAAAGTTGTACATTTTTATTAATTCATTTTAAAGTTTATTAATTTTCTTTTCTTGAATAAATGGAAGTTGTAAAATAACAAGCCTTAGGCTTGTTGTATCCATTATTTTCCCTTAAGGAGTCTTTTAATAGTTATATGTACCAGTTTGCTGATGGAGAGTATCCAAATATTGACATTCCCTTAGTTACAAATTGTTCACTATTAAACACCTTGTTTAATCTTCTTTGCTTAGGGTTCTTAAACTCTATCACTCCTTTTGTAACCCAGTATAAGTTTTTAGCAGGATTCTGTAAAATTATCTTACAGACAGTTCCTACCTTTTTATACCTTCTGAATCTTAATCCTAATGCTTTACACACTTTAGTTTATAACCTTGCACCACTATGGGCAAGTCCTTACAGCCAATCAACAACTATCCAATTTAGTAACAGAGGCATTTTATTCATTTTCATGGCTCCAGATTTGTATGGAAAGGGTTTGAGAACCTTCCAAATATGGACTCAAGATTACAATAAAAATAAATCATTAAATTTTAAAATTTCTAATTTTAGTGATTTTATCCTGAGTTTTTTTTCAATGTGGTTTTCAACAGCAACATCTTCAACAGCACCAGCAAACAATCCAGCAGCAGCCAAGCCAGCTTCAATGAAGGTGAGGCTCAGAACGTGGAGGCACCTGTTTACACCCAAGCCTTTGAGGCAGGTAACAAGGAAGCCAACCTGTACCTGACCACTGACCCCTATGGCTTTGACTTGTTCAGTAGTCACACAGCGTCTAGCTCTGCCCCTGCTCCCGTACCCACCCCCGCACAAGCTGCCTGCCAACCAACCAATCAGGATGGCAACCTTGATTTAGAACATCTTCCTGCTGCTAGCCAACCTGCCCCCCATACAGCCAATCATTCTTCAGCTCCCCCATCCCAGCGCCCCAAGCACAGAATAATTACTGCTCAAATTCTCCAATAAATTGTGGCACTAAATCAGTGTGGTCTGTCCTGGGACCAAATTGCTGACCAATTGCAATTTACTTGCACCACTGTGATACAAGGATTTAATAGCTTTATGAATAAGGGGAACCTGATTGGGACAGCCAAGAAGCCAAAGAAGGCCTCAGAGTCCCAGATCAACAAGGCATACCCAATCATGCTCAATCTGCTGCAGCGGGACCCTAAGCTTCCCCTGACCCCAGTTCAGAAGCAACTTGCCCATCATGACATTTGGGTTTATGAGCGCATAGTGCAGCTCTAAATACACAGGAAAGTGGCTTCAATCAGGGTATTGACCAATTTTGGTGGTGATCAATGGGAAGGCAGCAAGGATTCCCCATATGATCCTGTCATTGAATCTACTCTGGTCTAATGCCTGACAAGTTTTTCAGATGATATCATGTTAATCTCATATTACAAGTTATCAATTGCTTTTGACAATTTTGGTGAGCAAGGGAAAGCCTCCAAGAAAAAAGGAAGGAAGAAGGTCAAGAAAGGGACTTTTTTTGGTGTGTTTCTGGCTTTTTTGACCAAGGGATTTGTCTATTATTAGACAAACCCTGATTACACCAATGACTATAAGTATAGCCATATCCTTGGTGAATTGCTGGACTCCTGGGATAGATTGAATTCCATTCACCAGTTTTTCTTGAGCCACCAGATGGAGGGTAGCTCTAATGCCATCAAGACCATTCAAGGACCCTGGAATCAGGCCTCAATCTACCCAGCTGGCCATGCAGAAATCCATCTGGCTGATTTTGTGATCTTTAATATTGGAGACACTATCCAGAAGTGTTGCCCACAGTCATTTAATGATCTTTATCTTGATGTCCTTGACCACAATTTTCTATTTGGTTGCTATATGGTGGCTGACTTGTTTGCTCAACTTGTCTTTCACCTGAATAAGGACAGTCAAACACATAAGGGCAAGCACCTTACACCCTGGGCCACAGTTGTCTACCAGCCAATTAAACCAATGACAGACAAGAATAAAAAGAGCATTATATAGCAGCCATAAAAATTTAATACACTCTGTTTAACCCCTGCCACCACCAACCCCAACCTGTCAGCCCTCATTCAATCCCAGACCTCCCAATTAGCACTGTCTTGACACCTTCTTTTCTGCAGTATTCTGCCTAATAGGCATCACTCTTCCTGTCCCAAACAAACCCCTTGCCTCCCAAATATTTTTGATTAATATAATTTATTTTCCATAATTTAAATTGTCTAATTCTCTCTTTTTTTATTTTGTTGTTTCCTATATATTTAGCTTATTTCCATAAAATATCATATGTTTACTATGACATGCATTTAGATCCAGAACTCAGTTATTTTTTACTCTTTAAACAGCACTGTATTAAAGAATTAACAATAATTTGGTGATCAGCTAAATTTAGTTTAGAAAATTATATATTTATTATTTTTAGAGAAGTTGTTGCTGATCTGAATTCAAAACCTTGATGATTAAATTTAAGCCAATTAGGAGCTGTGCAAGAAAGTGATTGTTGTGACATAAAGGGTCATTCAATAATTCTTTGATGCAAGTGTGCTAATTAATCTGATTGGCTGGCTGTTTTGCCATTGTACAGTAGTTTTCAAAACTGTTGAGATAAACAAATATTAGTCAATTTAGAATGCACAGGTTCAGTCACAACAAATTTCAACTTGTTAGATCTAAATAGAAGATAATTCCACAGAAAATGTGCGCTATTTGGAAATTATGTCCAGTCACACAACAACCTATTCAAACTGGGGACAAATGTATAATGATTCAACAACAAATGTACCAAAAACTAGAACACATGAATTTCAGTCACAGAACACATCTACTATGTTTACTGTGTTTTTTATGAACACATGGAACTAAGTTAAAAAAAGTACAAACTCAATCTAACAAATAACTCCAGTAGCAACTGAAACAGACAACAAAATATCAAATATCAAAACAAGTGAGTGAATCTATAATACTTTTACCAGCTTGTTCCAATTAAGAATACAATCTAGATTACATAAAAGAAATAAATATTCTGAGTGTCTGTTTTGGGATTAAAATTAATAAAAATATCAAAATTATCAAAACATACAAGTAACAGTGCACATTTACAGCCAAAAGTAGTTAATATAAAAATATAAAAATCTTATTCAAAATAAACAGTAGTGACTAAAAGCCTTTACAGTAGTTTTAGAAGCTATGGCGACAACCAAAAATATCTCATATTTAAACAAAATGATTTCAGATTTAAGCAAAATCTAACTATCAGGTTAAAATACAAACTCTGTTAACAGGGTTTATTGGTGTTAATGGGCAAAATAAGTCAACACAGCAAAGAAGTGCTCACATGCAAAGCAAAATATTCAAAATACAATCCAAAATACATTGATTCACAAACAAAATGATGTGAGTTGACTTTTGGTGTACATATGTTTACCATGTGAATTGGTGACAAAATACACCCAAGCACAGTGAGTCAAATCTCAATAAAAAAAACACAATAGCAACTCACTATGTAAACAGAATCACTCACTCAGTGTGTGCAATGTATTGTAGTCAAGAATGATACCAAGGTATCTAAAATAAGACACAAGATCTGAAACAAAAATTTTAAAAATATTGTGTTGGGTGCTTAATTTGGCGTGAAAAATGGGGAAATGGGTGGAAATTATTTTGGGTATTCAAAAATGGGCGTTGTAAAACCAGAAACAACTAATTAAGAAATAAAATATATATAATTGGGATATTGGGTGGGGAAAACTCTAATTAAATATCCATATTCAGATAAAAGCAAAAATTAAAATTAGGGAGTAACTTAATTGAATTTTATTTAGTATTTTATTAAATTGTAAAATGGAAGAAACACAACACCAGAGTACCAATACACTGTTGTGCGCTGCGGTTGCAGTTGTCCCTGTGGGTCAAAGAATAGAGTTAGTGCAACCCAAGTGCCTACTTGAGAAGGAGACGGGAGAGGAGAGTTTGATAGTGACGCTGCACTGACACAGACAGTTCAAGGAGCACAAGCTGCTAGGGTGCAGAGCATAAACCCTTGGGTCCCCAAGCTGACCCAGAAGCCCACCAAGGTCACCACTACAAAAAAAATTAGAAACAAGGAGGTAGAACTTACTTTGTATGTATTTGACGTTGTGTACCGGCAAAAGTCTGTCCTGTCAGCCATGCTGGAGAAGGTGAAGCCTGTACTTGATACTAGCTGCAAGCCCTACATCAGTGATGGCAATCAGGAAGAGGACAAGGAGCCTGAGTTCTATAGAACTAATGAGGGACAGTTGGTGCTAAAGAAAGTTGCAGCCTTCTACAACAAGGTGCCCATGCCTTGCAAGCCAGTCCCTGAGCAGGATCCCAATTCCACTACTCCCGCTAAGCCCGCCCAGAAGCGCATCCCCAACATCAAACACATCATCCTGCTAAAGCTAATGTGTGAATCAGGTGACTACAAGGCGTCCGCAGCCATTGTTGGAGTAGATCCCAAATACACCAGCAAGACCTTCCACAAATTCATCAATACTGGCTGTGTCCTTGCTGCAGAGAAATCCTTGCACGTTTCTACAATGCTCACCAAAGAGCACAAATGGGCAATCCTCCAGTGGATAACCTGGTACTGCCATCTTGAACTGGCAAATATACAGGCCATGTTTGTCTACTTTTGGGGTTGAGGCTTTAATTTCCTTTTACTACCATCTGCTGAAGAAGATGTGCTTTTCCTGGAAAAAGCTCAGGGTATCTCCCTATAATAGAAACAGCCCAACCAACATCAAGACTTGGAAAAAATACACTGAGGCGTATACTGCCCTCAAAGCCAAGGGGACAGTCAAATTTTATTATATTGACAAATCAGCTTTTGCCTTGTCAATGCACAATGGGTATGGGTATGTCCCAAAAGGCTCCAATGACAGGATGACTTGGCATGCTGCAGTCCGCGCCACAGCCTATTTTATGGTGGCTCTCCTTGGTCCAAAGGGGTTTGAGCTGTACCAAATAATTTTGGGATCTCACAATAGCCGGACCTTCCTATCATTTCTCCAAATGGTCTAGAAGCACCTGAGGCGCACAAGCCTGGGCTTCACCAACGTAATTGTGCTGGAAAACATTGGTCTCCATAAGGTGGCTGATATTCTTGGGGAATTCCCAATGATTGACACCAGTATTGCAGTGGGCCCCCAGCAATTGGCAACAGCAAATTTGCACCTTCTCTTCCTCCCTGCCTATTTGCCCTTCCTAAATCCCATCAAGGAAGTCTTTGGGTGGCTCAATCAAGTTGTCAAGCAAGGAACCCCAACTGGGACCAAGGACCTGTTTAATTTGCTGCAGGCCGGGATCCACACCCTCCCAGCTGAGACTGTGGCCAAATTCTATGGCCACACTGATTCATTCATCCACGTGTGCCTAGCCAAACAGCCAATCAATTAAAGGCTTAATGTGCCCAACTTTTTTATATTATCTAATTTACTATTCAAGATGTTGAGCAGCTTGGGTTATTGCTGGTATGTATAAAGCTACAGATAGATGTTAGCCTTGGCAATGTACTCTACCTAATCCTATGCAAGAGCACTACAGACTACAATAGAATAGAACTTTGAAGATAATTATGTTTATTGAAACTGGAGTACAATCTAGCCAGCGGCTGCAATCTATGCAGGTGTAACTAAGAACATGTCCTTTTCCTTTCAGGTGTCTGTATCAATATATACTGTAACAACCCTTGTTCTTGTCTTTTCAGACAGTTCTCAGTGGCTACCTTTGCAATAGGTCCATCTTTGCTGGCTGCGCCTATTGTAAATCCACTGCCACCTTTGGTTTTGGATTAAACTGTTTTTCCCTGCTGCACCAAAAAAGGGCAAAAATTGCAGCCCAGCCACTCAACTCTCTAGGCAATTTAGCTCATTCTGTTGACAAGAGGTTTTTCCTGGCCTATCCTGCGGACCTCCTGGCTTTTGTAGTTCTCTCCTGGGAAGAAACACTAATTGATTTGGACTATTTAAAGGTGTCAAAACTGCAGGCTCAAACCGCCAGCAAAGTTTCAAACAAGCAGGTTTGTGACCTGCAATCCGATTATCCGGTAACTCAAAGCCAGACTAGGAAGTCAACTCAAATTACCAAATCCAACAACATGAAAAGATGATGATCCTTTATGATGGAAACCTTGTTTTGGCGCTTGAATCATTACTAAGATCAAGCCACCCCCTTCACCATCCAACCATGTGATCAACACAATCATGTTCCTGTTATCCTTGATTCACAATGACTATATAAGTACTATCTCTCAATAAAGATTATTATCTATCTTCTAAATATTTTTCCCTGTGTAACTCTGCTAAAACAGCACAGTTACAACATTAGTAGCACAGGTAGGTTCTCCATACTACCTTATATTGAAAAATTCCGCCTGTTGCCTGCACACACCGCGGCCAAAAAATCCTTGACAGAATTATGTCTGGCCTTCTGCCAGACTGGACTCCGTACACCCCTGGTACCGCCATACCCAATGGCTTTGTCCTGTATCAGAACACGGTAATCCTGCTACCCGCCTTCAACACCATGTATGCACAAGGTTTCCTTCAGGCTCCCTCCTTGATACTGCAACCAGCTGACAAAACCACCATGCCTGCCTACGTAGCTCAAAGGCTACAGAGCACTGCCTTGAAACCCTTTGCTGGGGCCAACAACAACAACGCTGCCGCATGGATCCAGTCCGCCCAGAGCAAGCTGGCTCAGATGGAATTCCCACAGCAGTTTTGGATCACAGAAATTTCCATTTGCCTGACCCATGACGCTGGCACCTGGTGCAACAAGTGGCATGAAGAGCACACCAACAAGAACTGGGATACCTTTAAGCAAGACTTCCTGGCAAGATTTGTGCTTAAAGATACAGCGCTCATGATCATGCGCCAAGTGAAGAACCTGACCCAGACAGGCACCATGAAGAAACTCACCCGCGCCTACAAGGAACTCTGTCTTCATGCACCATCAGGCATGGCCTATGACACCCCAGCCACACACCTCATGTACTACAACGCTCTTAAGTTGCATGTGATGAGGCATGTAAACCTGGATCAAGTGACCAACCTGCAAAGCCTTTACCGTGAAGCGGAGAAAGCAGAGCAAATATCCAACACACTGCATAAGGCACAAACTGGGAAACAGCAAAGACCCAAGGATTTCCACACAGGCAGGCACTCCTTGCAACCGCCTCCTGGAGGCAATGGGAACAATGCCAACCACAAACCCACAGGTTCAAATGGACATGGAAATGGAAACAATGGCCAGTCAAACCAGACCCATTTCTGTATCACTGCCATGCAAGGTAACCAAGATGAGGGAAAAGCCCAGGGAGAGCACTAAGCAAGCCAAGCTCTCCTCACACAACTCCTGACTTGCCCAATGATGAGTACCAACCCAAGGGCGTAGACCAATGCCCAATGATCCAAGTGCCCTTGGAGGACCTAGTACTGTACACCATTGCCAGACATCCCAATAAATTGATGTCCTACCCTTTCTTCTTTCACAGTTACACAGGATCAGCACTCCTGGATTTGATGCAGATCAACCCCTAGTCAACAGCAGCTTTGTGGATAAGTTCAAGCTGGCCACTAATCCTTTACGGATTAAAAATGTGGTCCTGGCTGACAAAAACCACATTGCTGTGACAAAGGAAACTGCCCCCTTCTCTGTCATGCTTGAGAATCTCCACTCCATCATCCAAGGCCCTATCATTGACTTCCCAAAATTTGACATTGTACTGGGGTTGGATTGGTTACAAAAGAACAATCCTCACGTAGACTGGGCAACCTCAGTGTTGATCATCAAGCGTGAAGGTGTCAACCACCAGATCTACCCTGACTCTGTGGACCAACTGCTACACAACCACGTCTTTGTACGTATCACAGAGACCCAGGACAAGAAGGAAAGCCTGAAGGCAATTGACTAGGACTCCTGCCAGTACAAGATCATATACTTCAAGGATCACCAGGATACCTCCACACTGCAAGACTGCGACATTGTGGCCCGCCATCTAGAAATCTTCAAGGAAGCGCTACCCAGGCTGCCCCCTGAAGCATATTCAGCACTCCATCCAACTCAAAGGGGCTGTACCCAAGGCGCGCCCTATCTACAGGCTGATCCCAAATGAAGACAACACCTTACGCGCCTACCTCAAGGAGGCATTAGAAAAAGGACTTATCTGCCCCTCACAGTCTCCCTTTGGGGCCGCCGTATTCTTTGTGGCTAAGAAGGACGGTACCTTACGTAAGGTCACAGACTACTGCGCCCTAAACAAAGTTACCATTAATAATTGTTACCCACTGCCACTGATTGACAACCTCTTTGACGCCTTGGGAGGAGCCACCGTTTTCTCCAATATTTATCTAACTGCAGGCTACAATCAGATTTGTATCAAGGAGGAAGACATCCCCAAGACAGCCTTCCACACTAAATATGGCTCCTAAAAATGTGTGGTGCTCAACTTTGGCATAAACAATGCCCCGTTTACCTTTGTAACCTTCATGAGCAAAGTGTTTGCGCCCCACATAGGCAAACACACCCTAGTGTATCTAGACAACATTATTGTCTACAGCCCCTTGGTGTAACAACACCACAAAGACCTAGAGGCAGTCTTTGCTACCCTGGAACAACACAAACTGTTGGCCAAGCCTTCCAAGTGCCAGTTCTTTTGCAAACAATTACCCTTCTTGGGACATATAGTCTCAAGGGACGGCATCAAACCCAACAGTCAAAAGATACAGGCCATCTGCAAGATGCCACCACCCAAGGATAAGTTGGAACTCTGCACCTTCTTGGTAATGGTGGCCTATGTACAGTGCTTCATACCTGACTGTGGCGTTTTGACTGCCCCTGTCACGGCCCATACCAGAGTCCAGATAGACTCCCACAAGGGAGGCAGGCCAGGCCTGAAAGGCCATGTACACAATAGGCGCTATGAAGACCAGGTAGTTTAGAGCAGTGGCTAGGGGGCGCCAACTCCCAGTATGGGGCACAACTTGGTTAGCCAGCCCCAATACTGTGATATAGACAAACCCCAGCTTGCTAAAGTCCTGGGTGGGAGGCACTTCGGGGAGAGGAGGGCAGTTGGAATATCTTTCATTACTGGTGGTAGATCCAGGTGATGGGATGGAAATACTTCAGGTCAAGGGTGCAGGGCAGTTTGGCAAGGACAACAGGAGTATGGCCGGGTGGATATGGGTATGCAAGTTGGTATTGAGTAGTGGATTCACAAATGGATGCAAAGAGAATAATTAAATTTGAGCAAAAATAGGCAATTACTGCAATAAAATAATAATTTCTGGGCATAAACTTTCTTTATTAAGATGTCAACAGTGAGGAGGGCTTCTCCCCCTAACTACTTATACTTACTGAAGATTCTGTGGCCTTTTGTGCCACCAGAGAACTGATGGCATCATTTGGAGTTGGATTTACATTTTACCCAGAATTTTTGTGCTTGGCCAAAAGGTTGAGATCTCATTGGCTGCTATAACATGAACCTTTTAAAATTTGCAGCATGGCAAGTTGCTACAGTTATTTTTAGCTTCCGCAATGAATCAATTGTCTGATTGCACAATAAAATGGTTGCGCTCCTGATGTACCATTTCCTGATAGGTAGGTGGCCCAAAATTGATAACAGGCTTGATACCAGGGATTTGAGGCTCGTATGCCTCTCAAATCCTGGGCCATTTACTAGTCAAAAGGGGGTGTTTTGCCCTGGGAAGTGCTTTGTGGGGATTTCCATGCTGCATGTTTAATCAACTCTAAGGAGTCCAGCTGACTGTCCAGGTCAATCTTGGCCCTGACAGCCCCCTTATCTGCCATAACAGGCGCCAAGTCCAAATTTGTGTGGACCCCCCAATGTGACCTCTGTTTTAGACGTCTCAAGGAGAAACTCACAACAGCTTCAATCCTACAATACCCCAAACATGACGGGGTATACCAAATGGAAACTTAGGCCTCAGATGCATCCATTGGGGGAGTACTACAAATCATATATAATGACAGTGACAGTATCCTGCCCGTAGCTTATTAATTGCAAAAATTGACAGATGGAGAGTGTTGATACCCTATCCACAACAAAGAACTGCTGGCCATTGTAAACTGCCTAGTCAAATGGTGTTATTATCTAGAACGCCAGGAAGAATTCCCAGCATTAACCAACCACAAGTTGCTCATATATTTCAAAACCCAAGCAAATCTATCTTGCTGCCAAGCCCGCTGGATGGAGCTATTGGAGAGATTTAACATGCTCATACAGTACAAACCTGGGGCTAAGCTTGCTATGGCAGACGTCCTGTCCCGCCTGTATGTCCGTGCTTCAAGAGGGGAAAATGGGCTTGACCCAGACTGGCTTCTCTTAGAACTACAAAAAAAAGACAAAGGTTTCCCCCTGGCACAAACAACATAACAAAGTAAACAGTCATAAAAAATGAACACCTCTTTGCTGACGTAGATAATACCTACACAGAAAGATGTCAGATGGCTCAATTATTCCCTACATCCCCACACATCAACAAGTCAATACCATTCTTTGCTACCACAGAGATCTTGGGCATACTAAGAGCCAAAATCTATACAAATTCCTAAATCATAAAGCCTGGTGGCCAACCTTATACCGCAATGTCCAGAAAGTGTTAGAACAGTGCAAGGTCTGCAAAAAGTTTGCCAGAAGCAGAACCCTGTCTAAGTCTGTACTCCCCATCCGCACACAACTACCTTTCAAAGTATGGGCTCTTGACATTGTTGGCCCCATGCCAGGAAACACAATGATAAGAAATACATCATCACCACCATTGACTTTGCTACAAGATGGCCAGTAGCCCAAGCATTAAAGAGACACACTGGCAATGACGCACAACAATTTATTGGCAAGGAGATAATCAGCAAGTTTGGAAAGCCAGAACTCCTGATAACCAATGGAGGCAAAGAATTCACCTCTGAAGACACCAATGTATACCTCACCAAAAATGGGGTCAAGCACACTGTGACAACACCATACCACTCACAGGCCAATGGACGCGTAGAGCGGCTTATGATAGTCTTGTGCAAGCCTTAGCCAAACTCACTTCTGGGAGACCTGAAGACTGGTACAAGCAGCTACCAACTGCACTACGTGTGTGCTGAACCTGAGTGAATAGATCCACCAGAAAAAGCCCGTACAAACTGATATACAGCACACAGCCAAATATCATTCAAGCATTGACAGGACCTAAGCAGGAAATTCCAAGTCAAGTCCCCCTTGCTTGGATCCTCAAGTAGTAGAGGCCAACAGCAAAAAACAGCCAAAGAAAAGGAACACTTACAAAAGACATTAGTTCCCATCTGCAATAGACATGAAGTTGCGGACAAAGTCTGGGTCATGAATGTTGACAAGAGCAAACTACAACCTGAGAAAGTAGGGCCAGAAATCATTCTAAAGGTAAACAACAATAACACTTAACTTGTGCAAGGGCTTTGGAAACACAAGCAAGACAAGACCTTATACCACAATTGCCTACAACCCTGCAAAGCAAGACAGAAACAACAAGAAACCGCCCTGCCTGCCACCAAACAACAACTAATTCAATACAGCACCTGGGCTCCTGACAACCTCCCTGACAACCTTCCCCCAGAGGAGGCTGACCTTCAGCCAGGGGGGTGTCAAAACTGCAGGCTCAACCCGCCAGCAAGGTTCCAACCAAGCAGGTTTGTGACCTGTAATCTGATTATCCGGTCATTTAAAGCCATACTAGGAAGTCAACTCAAATTACCAAATCCAACAACATGAACAGATGATGATCCCTTATGGTGGATACCTTGTTTTGGCACTTGAATCATTATCAGGATCAAGCCACCCCTTCACCATCCAGCCGTGTGATCAACACAATCATGTTCCTGTTATCCTTGATTCACAATGACTATATAATCACTATCTCTCAATAAAGATTATTATCTAGCTTCTAAATATTTTCCCCCTTGTAACTATGCTAAAACAGCACAGTCACAACACTGTCCTGGTGTTGTCCTCTCTTAAAAACAATTAGAAACACCCAATCAAAAGATGCCACACCAATAACCACAAAATCAATTGAATCTGAAATGGTTGAGATGCCTTCCAACCAATCAGGTAAAGCTGCGGGAATTAGCTTGAAACTCTCCAGTTTCCCTGGTCCTGACCTGAAAAATTTATCTTCCACCCAATCAGATCCAACCCCTGCTGTCATGTGATTCCCTTCCCTGCAACTCACTCCCTTTTACACAGCAAGGGGACTTTCAGTCCCCTGCTTGTCTATTGTCATTTCTATTAAAACATTTGGAATTTGTTGCACATTTTTTTGGTATCTCTGTTTACTGGAAACTCTGTTTCCAGTTTATATTATCTAAAAATTAAAGTGTTAGTCTTTTCCTTTACACTTACCTTGTGCATCCCAGTTTCAAACCTGGGAACTCTCCTGTACTCTTCTATAAAGATCCCAGCATATAGTTGCCGCCTCCTCTTGCTTTTTCCTTCAAAACCGCTTTCAAACTCAAAATCCTATTTAAAACTCATTATAATCTCTATTATTATCTTGTTTTTATTTAAAATTTCAGTTTGAACCCGCTTTTTCTTGACTGTGTGATTCAAGGCCCCCAAGACGACGCCCAAGCTTTCCACACCTGCCTTGTTGTTTCTTTTGCCTCCTTCTTGTGGCTGCCCTTGTGGTGCTTCCCTTTTATTGCTTGCCAGTTTAAATTGCACCAATATTCTCCAAATTTTGAGGAGATTGCAACTATGATACTCCTGGTTCTCAAATTTGTTGCTTTTTCTTTGGCCCCATTTTTATTGCTTCTTTGGTTGACCTTGCCAGACTTGTGGTCAAAAATCACTTCTTCTGCTTGGCTTGTGGGGGACAACCCATCTAGCCTTCTGAATTTTCCTAGTGGTCTCCTCCTCTCTGGAGAGGCTGTGGTGAAGAGTTTGACGTGCAACAACCTAGATTTAGATGCTGTTGGGTATGCATTGCCCTCCTCTGAGGGAGAAAGAATACCAATGCCTTTCCTCCCCAGCTGGGAAGAGAGTGACCCGGTTCCCCTTGAGGCTCTTGAGGTGCTCCCTCCCACTCCCTCCCGCGCTCCATGGTTGATCACTGGTCTTGTGTTAATGGGATTGAACTCCTATTTCCCTCAACTGTCCCCAGTGTCCTCCCTCTGGTCCCCCCTTAGAGCAGCCATCCCAGTCCTCCACTGGTTGGCATCCTGGTGGTTTGTTTTGCCGGGATGGGAGCCAAACTTAGTTAGTTTAGCCCCCCTTTCTCACACCTATCCTGATTGGCTGTCCTTGGCATGTGCGTTGCTACTGGCCTTAGCAGGTGTACATGGCACTTCAGCTACAGCCTACGCTCTTCTTGAGCTAGCCTACTGTCATTTATTGATTGGCTGTATCTTACACGCCTATTATTGTGCTGTGAAACTTTGCAATATTTAGTTGATGCTTAGAAATTGTCCCTGTTCAGCCCTCCTACATTGGAAGGTAGAATTCCGGTATTCCATTTGTAGGGCTTAATCAGTGATCCTTTTCTGGCTGGAGAGCCTTCTGCTTATTAATGCAACAGGTCAAATTGGGTATTATACACCGTATAATAGCAGACTCAATCCAGTATCAACCCGTGAATTATCTGCCGTGTAATGCTGACCCAAACCAATAAGAAACTTGATTATACGCTGTGTAATGCTGACCCAAACTTGGTATTTCCTTGACATATGCGCATCACTTGTTTGATACATTCATATAAACCCATCAGTCTGGGTGGGGCTGAGTTGATACAATGTCCAGCAGGATGGTATGAGCAATATACAGTTGATGATTTAATGATTTCACAGTGTGTAACCAATGATAACCACTATATTGGCTAATGTTTATACAGCGTATAATAGCCAAATCAATTATAATAAAGCAAGTAATATATGGCGTATATCTAATACACATTGGAATGATGATCTGTGATAATACAGCATATAATTACTACACTTAATATTATGATAACCTAGTGATAATACAGCGTGTAACTGATAAAGATCTGCATGCAATGATTAGCTTGATCATTTGTGGTCAATCAGCCTAATCTCACACAAGATTTATTAATTATCATTTTATATTTAAATGTTTTCAAGCCTGCAATCACATTCAGCAGCACCATCAATGGAGGTTAGTAATTTATTTATTTTATATAATTTTTTATTATGCCATCTGAGGTTATCCCAAAGACTTGATACTGGATTAAGTGAATATATTTATATTACTCTTATCAAATAAATATAAAAATCAAATTAAAAAATATTAAATGTAAATTGCACAAGTTAGAATTTATTTTATTAACGTGCTGTAACTGTGCTGTTTTAGCAGAGTTACAAGGGGAAAAATATTTAGAAGGTAGATAATAATCTTTATTGAGAGATAGTGATTATATAGCCAAAGTGAATCAAGGATAACAGGAACATGATTGTTGATCACATGGTTGGATGGAAGAAGGGGGTGACTTGATCCTGGTAATGAGTCAAGTAACAAAACAAGGTATCCACTGTAAGGGATCATAATCTGTTCATGTTTTTGGATTTTGTAATTTGAGTTGACTTCCTAGTCTGGCTTTGAGTGGCTGGGTAATTGGATTGCAGGTCACAAACCTGCTTGTTTGGAACCTTTCTAGTGGGTCAAGCCTGCTGTTTTTACACCCCCAACTGAAGGTTGGCCTCCTCTGGGGGCAGGTTGTCAGGAACCTGGGCACCGTACTGGACTAATTGTTGTTCTGTGGTGGACAGGGCGGTTTTCTTTGTTCTTGTCTTGCTTTGCAGGGTCTCAGGCAATCATGGTGTAGGGTCTTGTCTTGCTTGCACTTCCTGAGTCCTTGCACAAGGTAAGTGTTATTGTTATTTACCTTTTGCATGATTGCTGGCCCTACTTTCTTGGGTTGTAGTTTGCTTTTATCAACGTTCATGACCCAAACTTTGTCCCCAACTTCATGTCTATCTTGGATGGGGACAAAAGTTTTTTGAAGATGTTCATTTTCCTTTTCTGTTTGCTGTTGGCCTCTATCACTTGAGGGTCAGAGCGTGGGGGGACTTCACTTGGGATTTCCAGTTTAGATCCTGTCAATGCTTGAATGATATTTGGCTGTGTGCTTTATATAAACTCAAAAGGGCTCTTTCTAGTGGATCTGTTCACTTGGGTTTGGAACACAAGTAGTGCAGTTGATAGCTACTTATACCAGTCTTCAGGTCTCCCGGCGGTGAGTTTAGCTATGGCTTGCACAAGGCTACCATAAGCTGCTCTACACGTCCATTGGCTTGTGGGTGGTATGGTGTTGTCACAGTGTGCTTGACCCCATTTTTGGTGAGGTATACATTGGTGTCTTCAGAGATCAATTCTTTGCCTCTATTGGTTATCAGGAGTTCTAGCTTTCCAAACCTGCTGATTATTTCCTTGCCAATGAATTGTCAGACGTTGTTGCCGGTGTGTGCCTTCACCGCTTGGGCTACTGCCCACCTTGTTGCAAAGTCAATGGCTGTGATGATGTATTTTTTGTTGTTTTTTTTTCCTGGCATGGGGCCCACAATGTCAAGAGCCCATACTTTGAACAGTAGTTGGGTTTGAATGGGGAGTACAGACTTAGGCGGGGTTTTGCTTCTGGCAAACTTTTTGCAGACCTTGCACTGTTCTAACACTTCCTGGACATTGCAGTATAAGGTTGGCCACCAGGCTTTATGATTTAGAAATTTGTATAGATTTTGGCTCTTAGTATGCCCAAGATCTCTGTGGTATCAAAGAATGGTATTGACTTGTTGATGTGTGGGGATGTAGGGAATGATTGTGCCATCTGACATCTTTCTGTGAAGAGCCCTGTATACGTCAGCAAAGAGGTGTTCATTTTTGATGACTGTTTCTGATGTTATGTTGATTGAGCCAGGGGGGAAACCTTTGTCCTTTGTTTGTAGTACTAAGAGAGGCCAGTCTGGATCAAGCCCATTCTCTTCTCTTGAAGCACAGACATATAGGCGGGAAAGGGCGTCTGCCATGACAAGCTTGTCCCCAGGTTTGTACTAGATGATCATGTTAAATCTCTCCAATAGCTCCATCCACCGGGCTTGGCGGGGCAGCAGAATTGCTTGAGTTTTGAAATAGATGAGTGGCTTGTGATTGGTTAATGCTGTGAATTCTTCCTGCTGTTCTAGGTAACAGCGCCATTTGACTAGGCAGTGTACAATGGCCAGCAGTTCCCTCTTGTGGATAGGGTATTGGCACTTGTTATCTGTCAGTTTGTGCAATTTGTAGGCTACAGGCAGGAAGTCACTGTCACTATTCTTAATTTGTAGTACTCCCCCAATGGATGCATCTGAGGCGTCGGTTTCCATCTTGTACTCTCTGTCTTTTTGGGGATATTGTACAATGGGAGCTGTTGTGAGCTTTTCTTTGAGACGTCTAAAACAGAGGTCACGTTGGGGGGTCCATACAAACTTGGAATTGACGCCTGTTATAGCGGACAAGGGGCAGTCAAGACGCCACAGTTTGGTATGAAGCGTTATACATAGGCCACCATTCCCAAGAAGTTGTGTAGTTCTTACTTGTCCTTGGGAGGTGGCATCCTGCAGATGGCTTGTATCTTTTGACTGTCGGGTTTGATGCTGTCTTTTGAGACTATGTGTCCCAAGGAGGTTAGTTGCTCCTGGAAGAGCTGGCATTTGGAGGGCTTGGCAAACAGTTTGTGCCATGCCAAGGTTGCAAAGACTTCCTTCAGGTCTTTGTGGTGCTATTCCACCAAGGGGCTGTATACAATAATATTGTCCAGGTACACTAGGGCATGTTTGTCTATGTGTGGTGTAAACACTTTGTTCATGAAGGTTACAAAGGTGGACGGGGCTTTGGTCATGCCAAAGTTGAGTACCACATATTTTCTGGGAACTGTACTTAGTGTAGAAAACTGTCTTGGGGATGTCTTCCTCCTTGATACAAATCTGATTGTAGCCTGCAGTTAGATGAATATTGGAGAAGACGGTGGCTCCTCCCAAGGCGTCAAAGAGGTTGTCAATCAGTGGCAGTGGGTAACAATTCTTAATGATGAATTTGTTTAGGGCGCAGTAGTCTGTGACCAGGCGTAAGGTACTGTCCTTTTTAGCCATAAAAAATACGGCAGCCCCAAAGGGAGACTATGAGGGGCGGATAAGTCCTTTTTCCAGTGCCTCCTTGAGATAGGCGTGCAGGGTGTTGTCCTTGTTTGGGTTCAGGCAATAGATGGGATGTGCCTTGGGTACAGCCCCCTTGAGTTGGATAAAGTGGTAGATGTGCTTCTCAGGAGGGTAGCTCAGGTAACGCTTCTTTAAAGATTTCTGGGTGACAGGCCACAATGTTGTAATATTGAGGCGTGGAGGTATCCTGGTGGTCCTTGAAGTGTATGATTTCATACTGACAGGAATCCCAGTCAATTGCTTTCAGTCTTTTCTTCTTGTCCAAAGTCTCTGTGATGCGTATAAAGACGTGGTCACGTTTGAGTTGGTCCACAGAGTCAGGATAGATCTGATGGTTGATGCCTTCACGCTTGATGGTCAACACGGAGGTCACCCAGTCCACGTGGGGGTTGTTTTTCCGTAACCAGTCTAGTCCCAGTACAATGTCAAACTTAGGGAAGTCAATGACGGGAACTTGGATGGTAGAGTGGAGGTTCTCAAACATGACGGAGAAGGGGGAAATTTCCTTTATCACGGCAATGTGTTGTTTGTCAGCCAGGACCACGTTTTTAATCCACAAAGGATTAGTGGCCAGCTTGAATTTATCCACAAAGCTGCTGTTGACTAAAGTTCAATCTGCGCCCAAGTCCAGGAGTGCTGAACCTGTGTAACTTCAAAAGCAGAAAGGGTAAGACATCAATTTATTGGGATGTCTGGCAATGGTGTATAGTACCAGGTCTTCCAAGGGAACTTGGATCATTGGGCATTGGTCCACGTCCTTGGTTTGGTATTCTTTGTTAGGCAAGTCAGGAGTTGCGTGGGGAGAGCTTGGCTTGCTTAGTGCTCTCCCTGTGCTTTTCCCTCATCTTGGTTGCCTTGGGTGGTAGTAACACGGAAATGAGTACAATTTGACTGGCCATTGTTCCCACTTCCATGTCCATTTGAACCTGTGGGCTTATGGTTGGTGTTGTAACTGTGCTGTTTTAGCAGAGTTACATGGGGAAAATATTTAGAGGATTGATAATAACTTTATTGAGAGATAGTGATTATATAGTCATTGTGAATCAAGGATAACAGGAACATGATTCTGTTGATCACACGGATGGATGGTGAAGGGGGTGGCTTGACCCTGATAATGAGTCAAGCGCTAAATTGAGGTATCCACTGTGAAGGATCATCATCTGTTCATGTTGTTGGATTTGGTAATTTGAGTTGACTTCCTAGTCTGGCTTTGGGTGACCGGATAATTGGATTGCGGGTCACAAACCCGCTTTGTTGGAACCTTGCTGGCAGGTCAAGCTGCAGTTTTGACATTGGTGTTATTCATGTTGTTCCCAGGGGGTGGTTGAGTGGAGCGCCTGCCTGTGTGGGAGTCCTTGGGTCTCTCTCTCTTCCCAGTCTGTGCCTTGTGCAGAGCGTTGGAGGTTTGTTCCGCTTTCTCCACTTCCTGGTACAGACTTTGTAGATTGACTACTTGGTTCAGGTTTATGTGTCTCATCACATTCAACTTGAGGGAGTCATAGTACATGAGATGTGTAGCTGGGGTGTCAAAGGCCATGTCAGAGGGTGCACAAAGTCAGAGTTCCTCATAGGTGCAGGTGAGTTTCTTTACAGTGCCTGTCTGGGTTAGGTTCTTCACTTGGCTATGATCATGAGTGCCATATCCTTAAGCTTAAATCTTGCCAAGAAGTCTTGCTTGAAGGTATCACATTTCTTATTGGTGTGTTCCTTGTGACACTTGTCACACCAGTTGCCAGCATTGTGGGTCAGGCAGATGGATATTTCTGCAATCCAAAATTGTTGCAGGCACCCATCTGGGCCAGCTTGCTCTGGGCGGACTGGATCCATGTGGCAGTGTTGTTGTTGGCCCCAGCAAAAGGTTCTGAGGCAGCGCTTTGCAATCTTTGGGCTACATAGGCGGGCATGGTGTTTTTGTCGGTTGGTTGTGGAATAGAGGAGGGAGCCTGAAAGAGTCCTCGTGCTGACAGGGCGTTGAAGGCGGGTAGTGAAATCACCATATTCCGGTACAGGACAAAGCCATTGGGTATCTCGGCACCAGGAGTGTACAGGGTCTGTAAGTGAGGGGGGCTAGACTAACAAAGTCTGGCTCCCATCCTGTTGGGACCAACCACCAGGATGCCATCCAGTGCATGACTGGGATAGCTGCTCAACGGGGCCTCCCAAAGGAGACCGGATGTGAAAGGGGAGGGAAGTATGCATCCAAAGCCATGACCATGGCTCCAGTAAGTAACCATAGAGAGCAATCCCAAGTGAAAGGGGCCTCTGTATTTGACTCAGGGATTTGACGCAAGGGGGAAGGATTGACCAAGTCAGAAGAAAGAGTTTCAGTAGTCACAGATTCCATAGGTGGCAACAACTCTTCAAGATGAGAAGATAACCAAGAAAACAACCCAAAGGATCCCGTTTTGAAGGGAATCTGGGTGAGATGCTCAATTACATTTGTAAAATGACTAGGAATAAACTCAGAAGATTGAGAAATCAAGGAAAGTTTGCTCCAAAAGACTGGGTTTGAGGACCAGAACAAGAGGGAAATGGGCACCAGTATCCACATAGCCATCTTGTACCAAGGTGACAACATGATTCCAGAGGGTACCCTTCTTTTGCTAAGACTACTGGGCAGATGGACTAGTACTTGGAACAAATCCCAACAAAAACAATGGGCGGGCAGGCGGGCCAGGGAAGGCAGTTGGCAGGGACAATTAAGTGCTCAGGTAAATAACAGGGAATGGTCAAAGTTATTGTTCTCGGAACAATTCCCAACAAAAAATGACAAGTGGACAGGCAGATGGGCAGGCAGGCCAGAGAAAGCAGGAGGCGGGAACAACAGCGGGAGTTGGGATAAATATCTTTATTGTTAAACAAACTTTAAAAATACAAAAGATTTGCAAAATCAGGAGTTTATTCAACAGTTAGAATTGGTAAGCAAGGGACCTGACGGCCCATGCTTCCATTTTATGCAAAAGGGGGTGATAGGACAGGAGGGTTTATGAAAGGGGCTATTGGAGTGCAATCTAAAGGGGAGCCTATTAAAGAGTACTAGCCAATCTTATCTTGGTTTGAGACCCAGAAAATAGGGGCCGCGGGGCCGGATGTAAGGCTCAACCCCTTTATTGGCTAGGAACCTTCCAAGGATTCAGCGTGCACATTTCCCCTAATGCCTTCCTCTCATGTCTCCACCTGAGAGCTCCTGAACCCAATTGTTTTGGGCTGGGGGACTCCCAGGCCGGAGGATCTAGTTACCTGGGACACCTCTGATTGCGGGTTTTGGTACCCAATTTCCCTGGGCCGCAGATGTGACCTTTCCAAATTCATGTGGCCCGCATTTTTTGTTGGTTTGCTAATTGTTTCAGGACCAGGCAACACCAGGACAACAAGCAATCCAACCAAATTAATATCTCTTCCGCAGTTGGAGGGGACTCCAAAGGGGAAATGAGAACTTCGGCTGGGAAGGCCAACACAAAGCGTTCATCTACCGTATGAGCCAAGTCATCCAGGTTTTGGAGGGGTTTTGCCTGCATGCAGGCCACCTTTTTTGATGGTCTGAGAAATACTTACCAATCTAGGGCCAAAGGTGGACCGCGGAATTTTCCAGGGTCCAGTCAGGCAGGGGGTCAGACATAATTCTGTAAAGGATTTGTTGGCTGCGTGCGTGTGGGCAACAGGCGGAATTTTTCAAAATAAGGTAGGATGAAGAACCTACCTGTGCTAGCAATGTTGTAACTGTGCTGTTTTAGCAGAGTTACCAGGGGGGAAAATGTTTAGAAACTAGATAATATTCTTTATTGAGAGATAATAATTATATAGTCATAGTGAATCAAGGATAACAGGAACATGATTGTTGATCACATGGTTGGATGGAAGAAGGGGGTGACTTGATCCTGGTAATGAGTCAAGCGCCAAAACAAGGTATACACTGTAAGGGATTATCATCTTTTCATGTTGTTGGATTTGGTAATTCAAGTTGACTTCCTAGTCTGGCTTTGAGTGGCCAGGTAATTGGATTGCAGGTCACAAACCCACTTGTTTGGAACTGTCGTAACTGTGCTTTTTTAGCAGAGTTACAAGGGGAAAAATATTTAGAGGATTGATAATAATCTTTATTGTGAGATAGTGATTATATAGCTATTGTGAATCAATAGATAGAAGGAACATAATTGGTGATCACACGGCTGGTTGGAAGAGGGTGTGGCTTGATCCTGTTAATGAGTCAAGCACCAAATTGAGGTATCCACCGTGAGGGATCATCATTTGTTCATGTTGATTGATTTGGTAATCCAAGTTGACTTCCAGGTCTGGCTTTGAGTGCCCGGTAATTGGATTGCGGGTCACAAACCCGCTTGGTTGGAGCCTTGCTGGCAGGTCAAGCTGCGGTTTTGACACACCCCCTCCCGGCTGAAAGTTGGCCTCCTCAGGGGGAAGGTTGTCAGGGAGGTTGTCAGGAGCCTGGGCGCCATATTGAAGCAGTTGTTGTTTGGTGGCAGGCAGGGAAGTTTCTTGTTGTTTCTGTCTTGCTTTGCAAGGTTGTAGGCGGTTGTGGTGTAACGTCTTGTCTTGCTTGTGTTTCCCAAGTCCTTGCACAAGGTAAGTGTTATTGTTGTTTACCTTTAGGATTATTGCTGGCCCTACTTTTTTGGGTTGTAGTTTGCTTTTGTCAACATTCATGACCCAGACTTTGTCCCCAACTTCATGTCTTTAACAGATGGGAACTAATGTCTTTTGTAAGTGTTCCTTTTCTTTGGCTGCTTGTTTGCTGTTGGCCTCTAATACTTGAGGATCTGAGCAAGGTGGGACTTGACTTGGAATTTCCAGTTTAGGTCCTGTCAATGCTTGAATGATATTAGGCTGTGTGCTGTATACCAGTTCAAACGGGCTTTTCCCTGTGGATCTGTTTACTTGGGTTTGGCACACAAGTAATGCAGTTGGTAGCTGCTTATACCAGTCTTCAGGTCTCCTGGCAGTGAGTTTGGCTAAAGCTTGCACGAGGCTACCATTGAGCCGCTCTACGCGTCCATTGGCCTGTGGATAGTATGGTGTTGTGACAGTGTGTTTGACCCCGTTTTTGGCAAGGTACACATTGGTATTTTTTGGAGGTCAATTCTTTGCCCCCATCAGTTATCAGGAGTTCTGGCTTTCCAAACTTACTGATTATTTCTTTGCCATTGAATTGTTGGATGTTGTTACTGGTGTGCAATTTCACCGCTTGGGCTACTGGCCACCTTGTTGCAAAATTGATGGCTGTGATGATGTATTTTTTGTTGTTGTGCTTTCCTGGCATAGGCCCACAATGTCCAGAGCTCATACCTTGAACGGTAGTTGGGTTTGAATGGGGAGTACAGACTTAGGTGGGGGTTTGCTTCTGGCAAACTTTTTGCAGACCTCACACTGTTCTATCACTTCCTGGACATTGTGGTATAGGATTGGCCACCAGGCTTTATGTTTTAGGAATTTATATAGATTTTGGCTCTTAGTGTGTCCAAGATCTCTGTGGTAGCAAAGAATGGTATTGACTCATTGATGTGTGGGAATGTAGGGAATGGTTGTGCCATCTGACATCTTTCTGTAAAGAGTCCTGTATACGTCAGCAAAGAGGTGCTCATTCTTGATGACTGTTTCTTTGGTGATATTGGTTATGCCTGCGGGGAACCCTTTGTCTTTTTTACGGAGCACTAGGAGAGGCCAGTCTGGGTTGAGCCCATTCTCTCCCCTAGAAGCGCGGACATACAGGCAGGACAGGGCGTCTGCCATAGCAAGTTTGGCCCCAGGCTTATATTGGATGATCATGTTAAACCTTTCTAAGATTTCCATCCACCGCGCTTGGCGGCGTGACAGGTTTGCTTGTGTCTTGAAATAGATGAGCAACTTATGATTGGTTAGTGCTGCAAATTCTTCCTGCCGTTCTAGGTAACAGCGCCATTTGACTAGGCAGTGTACGATGGCCAACAATTCTTTGTCGTGGATTGGGTATCAACACTTGCCATCTGTCAGCTTACGCAACTTGTAGGCTACGGGCAGGAAATTACCATCACTATTCTTGATTTTTAGTACTCCCCCAATGGATGCATCTGAAGCGTTGTTTTCCATCTGGTATTCTCCGTCTTGTTTGGGGTATTGTAAGATGGGTGCTGTTGTGAGCTTTTCCTTGAGGCGTCTGAAACAGAGGTCGCGTTGGGGGGGTCCATACAAACTTGGACTTGGCGCCTGTTATGGCAGACAAGGGGGAGGTCAAGACGCCGCAGTCAGGTATGAAACATTGTACATAGGCCACCATTCCCAAGAAGGTGCGTAGTTCTTACTTGTCCTTGGGAGGTGGCATCCTGCAGATGGTTTGTATCTTTTGACTGTCGGGCTTGATGCTGTCTTTTGAGACTATGTGTCCTAAGGAGGTTAGTTTCTCCTGGAAGAACTGGCATTTGGAGGGCTTGGCCAACAGTTTGTGCCATGCCAGGGTTGCAAAGACTTCCTCCAGGTCCTTGTGATGCTGCTCTACCAAGGGGCTGTAGACAATGATGTCGTCCAGGTACACAAGAGTGTGTCTGCCTATGTATGGTGCAAATACTTTGTTCATGAAGGTTACGAAGGTGGACGGGGAATTGGTCATGCCAAAGTTGAGTACCACACATTTGTAGGAACTGTACTTGGTGCGGAAGGCTGTTTTGGGGATGTCTTCCTCCTTGATATGAATCTGATTGTATCCTGCAGTTAGATCAATCTTGGAGAAGACTGTGGCTCCTCCCAAGGCATCAAAGAGATTGTCAATTAGTGGTAAGGGGTAACCATTCTTGATGGTGACTTTGTTTGAGGCGCGGTAGTCTATGACCAGGCACAAGGTACCGTCCTTTTTATCCACAAAGAATACGGTGGCCCCAAAGGGGGACTGTGAGGGGCAGATAAGTCCTTTTTCCAGTGCTTCTTTGAGATAGGCGCGCAGGGCGTTATCCTTGTTTGGGGTCAACCTGTAGATGGGGCGTGCCTTGGGGACGGCCCCCTTGAGTTGGATAGAGTGCTGGATGTGTTTCTCAGGTGGTAGCCCAGGTAACGCTTCTTTAAAGATTTCTGGGTGACAGGCCACAATGTTGCAGTCTTGCAGTGTGGAGGTGTCCTGGTGGTCCTTAAAGTGTATGATTTCATACTGGCAGGAGTCCCAGTCAATTGCTTTCAGGTTTTCCTTTTCATGCAAGTTCTCTGTGATGGCTACAAAGATGCGGTCTTGTAGGAGTTGGTCTACAGAGTCTGGGTAGATTTGGTGGTTGACACCTTCACGCTTGATGGTCAACACTGAGGTTGCCCAGTCCACGTGGGGGTTGTTTTCCCGTAACCAGTCTAGTCCCAGTACAATTTCAAACTTAGGGAAGTCAATGACGGGACCTTGGATGGTGGAGTGGAGGTTCTCAAGCATGACAGAGAAGGGAGCAGTTTCTTTTGTCACGGCAATGTGATGTTATCAGCCAGGACCATGTTTTTAATCTACAAAGGATTAGTGGCCAGCTTGAATTTATCCACAAAGCTGCTGTTGACTAAGGTTTGATCTGCGCCTGAGTCCAAGAGAGCTGAGCCTGTGTAACTGCAAAAGCAGAAAGGGTAAGACCAATTTATTGGGATGTCTGGCATTTGTGTATAGCACCAGGTCTTCCGAGGGCACTTGGATCATGGGGCATTGGTCCACGTCCTTGGTTTGGTATTCATTGTTGGGAAAGCCAGGAGTTGCGTGGGGAGAGCTTGGCTCGCTTAGTGCTCTCCCCGGGCTTTTTCCTCATCTTGGTTGCCTTGGGTGGCGGTGACACAGAAATGGGTACAATTTGATTGGCCGTTATTTCCATTCCCATTCCCACTCAATCCCGTGGGTTTGTGGTTGTTGTTGCTACCATTACCTCCAGGAGGTGGTTGAAAGGGGCGCCCACCTGAATGTGAGTCCTTGGGTCTCTCCTGTTTCCCTGTCTGTGCCTTGTGCAGAGCATTGGGTGTTTGTTCCGCTTTCTCTGCTTCACGGTACAGGCTTTGTAGGTTGGTAACTTGGTCCAGGTTCACATGTCTCATTATGTGCAACTTGAGAGCGTCGTAGTACATGAGGTGTGTTGCTGGTGTGTCAAAGGCCATATCAGATGGGGCGCAGATACAGAGTTCCTCGTAGGTGTGGGTGTGTTCTTTAATGGTGCCTGTCTGGGTTAGGTTCTTTACTTGGCGTATGATCATGAGTGCCGTATCCTTAAGCACAAATCTTGCCAAGAAGTCCTGTTTGAAGGTGTCACAGTTCTTGTTGGTGTGCTCTTTGTGCCACTTGTTGCATCAAGTGCCAGCGTCATGGGTCAGACAAATGGAAATCTCTGCAATCCAAAAACGCTGTGGGCACTCCATCTGAGCCAACTTGCTTTGGGCAGACTGAATCCATGCGGCAGCATTGTTGTCATTGGCTCCTGCAAAGGGTTCCAGGGCGGCGCTGCAAAGTCTCTGTGCTACATAGGTGGGCATAGTGGTTTTTTCAGCTGGTTGCGGCATTGAGGAAGGTGCCTGAAAGAAACCTTGTGCAGACATGGCGTTGAAGGCGGATAGCGGGATCACCGTGTTTTGGTAGAGGACAAAACCATCAGGTATTGTGGTACCAGGAGTATACGGAGTCCAGTTGGGCAGGAGGCCAGACATAATTCTGTTGAGGATTTGTTGGCTGTGGCGTGTGCAGGCAACAGGCGGAATTTTTCAATATAAGGTAGGATGGAGAGCCTACCTGTGCTCCAATGTCGTAACTGTGCTGTTTTAGCAGAGTTACAAGGGGAAAAATATTTAAAGGATTGATAATAATCTTTATTGTGAGATAGTGATTATATAGCTATTGTGAATCAATGGATAGAAGGAACATGATTGGTGATCACACAGCTGGATGGAAGAGGGGGTGGCTTGATCCTGTTAATGATTCAAGCGCCAAATTGAGGTATCCACTGTGAGGGATCATCATTTGTTCATGTTGATTGATTTGGTAATCTGAGTTGACTTCCGGGTCTGGCTTTGAGTGCCTGGGTAATCGGATTGCGGGCTACAAACCCGCTTGGTTAGAGCCTTGCTGGTGGGTTGTGCCTGCAGTTTTGACAGAACCTTGCTGGCAGGTCAAGCCTGCTGTTTTGACAAACATATAATTTTATGCTTTTATGAAACTGTTTCTGCAAGATATTTTGCAAAACTTGTTTGCTGAAATAAAAATTATAAAAAAATTATAATAAAAATAATATAGATTTTAATAAAATTTATTGGAATCATATTTTTATTGTGTGTGCCTATAGTGAGTCCTTTGGTATGTACCCACCCCGCAATGGAGGTGGCGCACAACCTCCACTGCCACACCGTGGAAAGTGTATACACCCTGGTTAAAATACTCCCGCCTGCTGGTAAAAGGGAGTACAGTCAGGTGGGAGTGAAGCAGCAGCTTCTCTGGCAGGGCTACAAACCCGTAAATTCCAGCCAGGACCAGGGCGTCCTGGATAACATGGTCCACTGAGTTGTATCCCAAGGGGACCTTCTTCCCATCCAGGGAGAGCCTGGCCTTATTGATCCCAAGGAGGACCCTGTCCAGGTCCTCAACAGACGTGGCCATCCCAAAGTAAAAGAGGAACCTCAGGTAAACAACAAGGTGAAGCCTTTGCCCAGCAAAGGCTTCTGTAAACTCACAGAGCTTATTGTACACAGTACTAATATTCTTCTTGTGCTTTGTCTTGACAAATGTGAGCTCCATTGCCAGAGGGACCCCCATCTTGTTGGCACTCCAGGCCAGCCCAAAGTCAGCAAGGAGAATTTTGGTCTGCTTCACAGCTGTTGCATCTGCAACAGCCAGTTTTCCTACCGCGCGCCCAAAGTTCTCCAGCAGGTAAGAGAGTGTATGCTCTACCAGAAAGCAGAAGCAAGCAGCCGCATGGGCCCAGCCATCTCCGGTACATTCTTGAATGGGAGCCTCTCCAGGACATCCCAAAAAAACTCAATGGAGTTTACACAGTAAACTCTACTGGGAACCACTGGGTCCAGGAAGACCAGTTGGGCATCCTTGTAGGCAGTAACTGCCCACTCAGATGCCCCCTTGTTATGTGAAAGCCCAGCCAATGCCTCCCTGGACATTGGGAAGGTACTGTGAATCCTATCCTTGAGCTCTTGCAAGACAGGGGGGACAGAAAGAGCTGTCTGACTATGTGAGTGGCATAATTTGAATAGAAGGTGGGCGGGACAAAAGGAACCAGAACCTGGCAGAGTTCACTGTCTACGTTTTCTAAAAAAAAAGGTAAGTATTTAGAAAATTTTATTAATTTTATTTTTTAGATTACCTTCTTGTGTTTCCTCTTTGCCAGCTGCTTTGGCAGTCTTGGCCATTCTTGGTGCTTGCAGTTGGGCAGGCAATTCTGTATCATCAGTTCTTGCTTGCTTGGCTGGCTTGAGATTTTCATACATATCAGGATTGTTGACCCAGACGGACGGCGTGGAGAGGCCAAATGACTTAAACTGGAGGCCCTCAACTACAGTTTTTTGGATGTTAAGAAGACGCTCAATTGTTATTTTGGGGGTGTCTGACATCTTGGCCATGAGTGACTTGGCAGACACCTTTTCAATTTTGTCCCCTGTAAGGACAGCGGCCTTCACTTTTGCTTTGACCTTGGGGAAAATTCTTTAATTTTGGAAATTGCTAAGTTGAGGGCTTTGAGTAGTTTTTCAAGTTCTCTTATTTGATTTTTTTACTAACCTTTCCATATGTTTTTATAGCTTTCACCCCAATAAAATCTGTGTCATTCTGATATTTTTGCCTCTTTGTTTATCCATGTTTGTTTCCCATTTACTACAATATCTCATCTTTTTACCCATTGTGTATATGTTTTACGCTCATCTCAATATTTTTTTTGCTTTGTGTTGGCATTTTTTACTTAAGTGCCATATTATTTTAGTACCCAAACACAGCCCTTTGTGAAAATATTAACAACAATTTGGTGATCAGCTAAATTTGAATTCAAAAATTATAGGTTAACTGTTTTTAGATAAAATTGTTACTGATCCAAATTAAAAACCTTAATGATAAACTTTAAGCCAATCAGGAGCCGAGTGATAAAGTGATTGTTGTGACATAAAGGGACATTCAATAATTCTTTGATGCATGTGCGCTAATTAATATGATTGGCTGGATCTTTTGCTATTATACACTGTTGCCGCTGTGGCAAGTTATTGGTGAACTAGTGCTACCACAGCAGCTGATTGAGCACTAGTCCACCAATAACTTGCCACAGCAGCAATGGCACACAATGACAAAAGATCCAGCCAATCATATTAATTAGTGCACATGCACCAAAGAATTATTGAATGTCCCTTTATGTCACAACAATCACTTTATCACTCGGCTCCTGATTGGCTTAAAGTTTATCATTAAGGTTTTGAATTTGGATCAGTAACAACTTTATCTAAAAACAGTTAACACTATAATTTTCTAATTCAAATTTAGCTGATCACCACATCATTGTTAATATTATCACAAGGGGCTGTGTAAAGCGCTAAAAATAACTGTGATCTGGATCTAGATACATGGCAAAGTAAATATATGATCTTATAGAAATAAGCTGAACATAAAGAATAAAACCAACTATAAACAAAGAGAACATGAACAATCAAAAATCAAAAAAAAAGATAATATAAATAGAAAATGTTTGGCAACAGGGGGTTTATTAGGGCAGGAAGAGTGATGCCTAGTAGGCAGAATGGTGCAGGAAGGAAAATGTAGAGGCAGTGCTGGCCTGGGGGGTCTGGGATTGGGTGGGTGGGGCTGGAAGGTGGGGGTGGCAGGGGTAGGGGTAGGAGGATTGTGTGTGATAGCCACCATATAACGCTTGTTATATTCCTCATCAATCATTGGCTGTATAGGCTGGTAGGTGGCAGTGACCTGAGGTGGGAGGTGCTTATCTTTGTGTGATTGGTTGCCCATGTTCACATGGAAGACAATTTGGGCAAACAAGTCAGCCACTATTTGGCAGCCAAAGAAAGAAATGTGATCAAGGACCCCAAGATAGAGGTCGTTGAAACCCTGAGGGCGGCACTCATGTAGTGTGAATCAATGTTAAAGAAGAAAACATCAGCCAGATGCTTGTCTGCATGGCTGGCGGGGTATACTGAGGCCTGGTGCCCACGTCCCATGATGGCCTCAAGGGCGGTGGAGCTACCCTCCATCTGGTGGCTTAAGAAAACCTGGGGCTTGGAATTTGAGCCATCCCAGGAGTCAAGTAATCCATTGAGGATGTGGCTGTACAAGTAGCCATTGGTGAAATCTGGGTTTGTCTGATAGTAGACAAAACCCTTAGCTGAAACAGCCAGAAATGCACCAATGAATGTCCCCTTCTTGACCTTCTTCCTCCCTTTTTTGTGGTGGCTTTTCCTTGGGTGCCAAAATCATCAAAAGCTATGAATAGCTTATAGTAAGAGATGAAAATGATGTCATCTGATAAACTTGTCAGGCATTGGACCAGAGTTGACTGAATGTCAATATCATATAGGGAATCCTCAGTGCCATCCCATTGGTTGCCGGCAAAATTGGTAAGAAGCTGTATGGAAGCCACCTTTTTGTGCATTCAGAGCTGCACCATGCACTCAGAGACCCATATGTTATAGTGCGCAAGCTGTTTGCAGACCTGGGTTAGGGGAAGCTTGGGGTCCCACTGGAGGAGGTCAAGCATTATTGGGTAGGCCTTGATTATCTGGCACTCAGGACCTTCTTTGGCCTCTTGGATGTCCTTATCAGATTCCCCTTATTCATTAAGTTATTGAATTCCTACATTATTGTGGCTTGGGTGAATTGCAACTGGGCGGTAATCTGGTCCCATGACAGACCCTGCAGGCTCAGTGCCACAATTTCTTGGAGAATTTAGGCAGTAATTATTCTGTGTTTAGGGCGCTGGGCTGGGGGAGCTGAAGCCTGATTGGTTGTATGGGGACAGGTTGGCTAGCGGCAGGAAGATGTTCTAAATCAAGGTTGCCATCCTGATTGGTTGGTTGGCAGGCAGCTTGTGCGGGGGTAGGTACGGGAGCAGGGGCAGAGCTAGACACTGCGTGACTACTGAACAAGTCAAAGCCATAGGGGTCAGTGGTCAGGTACAGGTTGGCTTCCTTGTTACCCGCCTCAAAGGCTTGGGTGTAAACAGGTGCCTCCACGTTCTGAGCCTTGCCTCCATTGAAGCTGGTCTGGTTCTGCTGGCTTGGCTGCTGGCGCCATCAAAGATATTGCTTGTAAAAACCATTGTAAAAAACCTAGGATAAAATCACTAAAAGTAGAAATTTTAAAATTTAATGATTTATTTTTATTATAATCTTGAGTCCACATTTTGAAGGTTCTCAAAACCATTTCATACAAATCAGGAGCCATGAGAATGAATAAAATGCCTCTGTTCCTAAATTGGATAGCTGTTAATTGGCTGTTAAATTGATAGTTTTTTATTTTAGGCTGCTCATACTACACATCTTGTGTGAGTTCATTTTGTTTTGTGCTTGTGGAATCTTGCTTCTAGATTGCTCAAATTTTGTTTCATTTTAGTCCTTCTGTTGGTGCCTCATATTAATCCTGATTGGATTTTAATATACTCCAGAATAGCATCCATCCATCTCACTTGTTGCGCCAGTTCATTTTGTTTGTGGTTTGAACTACACTGCTTGATGTTTGATATAATTTTGTATAATGGGCTAGTGAAATTTTGTTTTTTGTTTGACAGTTCATTTATTAACTGAAATTTTATATATTAATTTAATCCTGAATCTTGCGCAACTTGGATTTTTATTCAAATCTGAAATCATTTTGTTTAAATCTGAGATATTTTTGGTTGTCGCCGTAGCTTCTAAAACTACTGTAGGCTATTATATATGGAGAGATCAAAATTATAATAAATAAATGCTATATATAAAATGTTTTGATTTTATTTTACTTTATACCAAAATGAGAGCTTCACAACAACAGAGCCAAGGAGCCAAAGGAGTACATTGCAGATGTGGATGCTCTTGTGGGTCAAAAAATCAAGTTAGTGCAACACAAGTGCCTACTCAGGAAGGAGATGGGAGAGGAGAGTCAATAGTGAGGTTGCACTGACACAACCAGCTCAAGGGGCACAGAGTGCAAGGGAACAGAGCATAAATCCCAGGGTTCAGAAGCTGACCAGAAAATGTTCCAAGGTCATCACCACCAAAACGGCAAATGACATCACCACCAAGAGGGTGTCCTTTGTATATGACCCCTGTATACTGCCGCAATGGTGTTCCAGAAACTATCATGGATAAGATTAATCCAGTCATTGACACCACATACAAGCCCTATGTGAGTGATAGCAAAGGGGAAGTTGAGGACAACAAGCCGCAATACTATCAAACAGCAAAAGGGCAGAAGGTTTTGAAAAAGGTTGCTGAGTTCTGCAGCCAAGTGCCTATGCCCTGTGTGGTAGCTGAGCCCGCAGAGTCTGTGCCTGCCTCTAAAAAGCCCAAGTACCATTTTATCCCCAATGCCACCCAATAAGCCTTTAAGAGACTCACAGAAGAGACAAATGACTACAAGAAGGCCGCAGCCATTGTTGTGATCTTGGTAAAATCTGCACACAGGCTCCTCACTACCTACCTGAAACAGGTGCTGTTCTCCTTTCAGAGAAATCCAAGAGCAAACCAATCCTATTGGTTAAGGAACACCTGTGGGCAACAAAGCAGTGGATTAATGAAAACTGCCATCTTGAACTTTAAATATTAAGTCAATGGTTGAGTCTACTTTTGGGATTGAGGCTTTGGTTTCCACCTACTACTTCACCGTGAAGAGTTTTAGATTCTCATGAAAAAAACTTTGAGTTTCTCCATACAATCAAAACATCCTTGATAATGTTGTCTACCAGAAAAAATACGCAGAGATGTTCACTGCTCTCAAGGAGAAAGGAACTATCAAATTCTACTACATTGACAAGTCCTCCTTTGTGTCCTCCATGAGAAACAAGTCTGGGTATGTCCCCAAAGGCAAAAAGAACAGCATGTCCTGGCGTGCGGCTGTCTGGTCTGTTGTGTGCTCTATGGTAGCCCTTCTTGGTCCCCTTGGTATTGAGCTATACTAGAAGATCAAGGGTTCCCACAATAGTGGGACTTTTCTAGAATTTCTCTGATTAGTTCAGGAGCACCACCAAGTAACCAGTTTAGGTGTCACCAATGTTATTTTGCTGGATAATGTTGGTCTTCACAAGGTGGCAGAAAGGCAACAGCACCCATGCCAACATTAAAAATGTTGAAAGTGGTTATGTTGACACTTTTAATGTCAACACTATAGTAAAGTGACGGCCCAGTTTTACTTAATGTCGTTTCCTGGATGTTGACACTTTTTTAATTAACAAAACACTTTACCCTGAACATTTTAATATAGAAATTTATTTTAAAATACATAATTATACTAAAATAATCTCAGAAAGTTCAAAAATGCAATAAAAAAATTACTATAAGTAATAAGAATAAGGAGATATAAGCAACTATTTTTCAGTTTACTATGTAATTTACACTCTTTATTATAAAATTATTTTTTAT
This sequence comes from Entomophthora muscae, assembly GCA_014839935.2. Classification (NCBI taxonomy): domain Eukaryota; kingdom Fungi; phylum Entomophthoromycota; class Entomophthoromycetes; order Entomophthorales; family Entomophthoraceae; genus Entomophthora; species Entomophthora muscae. Next base: position 52,577 of record QTSX02007241.1, read on the forward strand.
TCCCATAAAATAAAATTCCAATGAACCAAAAAAAATATATTTTATATATCATAATAACTACAAAATATAAGAAAATTCTGATTTTAATTTATTATACTTTATATAAGCATAACTGAAAATATCTCATACCTTAAAGATAAATTAACAAAATATAATATATTTCTTACTAAACCACATTGAAACTGTATCTGAAACTTACCATTTATACATAAAAAATTAGTACACTATAAATAAAATTAAAAGTTTAAAAGTAAAAAATATACAGGCAAAGCAAGGTTTATTAAGCTAATTAAAGTCACCAGCAAGGGCAGTGGCAACGTCCTCAAGGTACTTCTTAATCTTCACCACCTCATACTTTTTCTTTACCACCCTCTGAACGTCCTCTTGGTAGTCCTTCTCCTTGGACTTTTGCTTCTTGGGGGCATCCTGGTTGGCCAGGTCACAAAACTTGGAGACAGTCCGGGACTGCTCCTCCTGTAGCTTCTGGAAGAACTTTTTGTATTCGGGGTTTGACCCAAACTTCACCTTCAGGTGCTAGTGCCAAACCTCAAGGCTAGACAAGGTCTTCATCTCCCCCTTGAGGCAGGCGCCCTGGCAATTCCAAAGGGCAGTGGCCCCGCTCTTATCTCTCTGGGCAGTCACCTTCTTGCCCACCCATTGTCACTCAAAGTAATTAAGGTAGCCCTTGAAGATGGTGGAGTGCTTCTTGATATAAGCGTCTCAGGAGGGCCTCAAAGGCAATCCCAGTATGCTCCGGCCACACAAAAGCCAAGGCAGCAAACTGGGTGATGGCAAAGTGGTACTTCCCTTTACCATCATTAAGATACTTGCCAAAAAGCTCCTTATTGCTCTTGAGGTGCTTTATGGGGGCCTGCCTAAAATGAAAGAAGCAGCCCTTTACTTCTCCATTGAAGGTGGCCTCAAAGCCTCTGAACTGATCTTTCTCAAAGTCCATAATAATTACCTTTGACCCAAGTGATCTCGCATGAGCTAGCTGCTCTGCGGCTAGGGTGGACTAATTCTTCTCAGAAGAGGAGGGATTGGCCCTTGTGGTGTGAGTGGGAGGGGGGAGATGGTTGGTGGGAAGAGAGCTCAAAGCATCCCGGACAATCTTGAAGGCTCTGGTGTAGACTTTAGTCTTGGCACCAGGAAGGAGAAAGAACACAAGGGGAATGACCTGGTCATTAAACTGCCCATACAGGACCAAAAGCTGCTTGAATAGGGAGGGGCAAGTAGCAAATGTGCCGTCACACAGCCAGGTGGTAGCAGTGTTCAGCTGCTCCAGGTTTTGGGTTGTGGTGTAGGCTATAATCCTATCCTCCACTTCCTGCCCATTGTCATGGAGCAGGAACATCTCACCATCCTCCATCTTCTTGAGGGCATCTTTGAGAATAAAGTCCTTGATGTTGGTGGCACTCTTGGCTATGGGGTTTGAGGCTTGACACATATCACTTACAAACTTGACCAACTGATTATGAGTTGGAACCCTCTTCAAGTTGGTTGGGGAGAGGTACTTGCAAGCAAGTACGGCCAGCTGGGTGGCAGAAAGATCTTTGGAGGTGGGTATCACCTGGACAAGATACCACTTGAGGAGGCAGGCAATGGTGGTATTTGGCATGATACAGGTATGCTTGCCCTTGATGGTTTGGACCAATTCCCAGCGCTCAGTGTTGAGCTGCACTGGGCAGGAGCAGTCCTTGCATGTGTAATGGTGGCTCTTGAAGCCCCAGTTTGCATTGTTGCAAGAGAAAATATACCCATTGGCCACCATGGCTGGCCCACCCTTTATGCTCATGATTGGGAAGTATTTGGGCAAGGAAGAGGGAACCTTGAATTTTCTGTCAACGTTGCAGATGTTGTGGGCCAAAAGAGGGTCCCAGGGGCCAGCAGGAGCATGGCCAAAGCCAGGGAAGTAATCAGGGTGGGGCTTTAAATCATCCCCAGATGAGCTTGAAGGGGGGTTTGGCGGGGGTGGAGAAGCAGAAAGGGCTTATTGTGGTGCTCCTCATGTGCAGGAGACTTATCTTTGGGTGGGGACTTTTGGGCTGAGCGCTTCTTCTTAGTTGGCTCCTTGTCAGAAGCTGAGTTGTAAAAACTGTGCTCTGTAAGGGAGCCATCAGATTCCTCTCCCCCAGTGGAGTGAGCAGAGCTCTTCTCAGGAGAGGGCTCAGGGGAGGGCTTTGGGGATGGTTTGGGGGTGGCCTTCTTTGATGAGACAGGCTTCTTTTTGGTGAGTTTGGTTGGCTTTGAAGGACACTTGGTTCCTTTGGGCTGTTTGGAAGTGTTTTTGTCCTAAAATAATAAGAAAAATGGTTTAAAATAAAGCAATATATGTAAAAAAACAACATAAAAAGCATAATATATAAAAAGTAAATCTTAGATGGTTTTTATTGGCATTTAAAAGTTAAAAAATACTTGTATAATTTTTAATTTATTATAGTTTTAAATAAAAAATTAAAAGTTAAGAGAAATATTCAAAAGTATTAAATTTAGATATAGATTTATTTTAAAAGTTAGAAAATATGAAAGCAAAAATTCAAAAATACAACATATCAAAAAATGAGAAGTTTTTATTATGTAAAACATGAAGTTTTATATGTGAGAACTGAAAAGTGTTGACATTATGAGTGACAATTAGTAAAAAAAGATGAATTCTCACTGTTGATTACAAAAATTTTAGACATTATTTTTGACAACATTTTCACTACCAACATTTTTTAAAAAAATTACTATGTTTTTTCATAGTACGCTTAATTAAATTTACACAGGCTAGCAAAAATTAACCGTTTTCTGTGTATTTTTGTTCACATATAAAAATAAAAAACATATGAAAATAAGTAAAAAAGTATCAAGGTTCTTTATTTCTTTATTAAAAATTTTATTTGGGTAGTGGTAACATGATATTTTACCATTATGTATATAAGAAGTTGTTAATAAGTTGTATTCAGAAATGAAAAGGGTAAAGTGTCAACAACGTCACTTACAACATTCTTTATATGAGGTGACATATTAATTTAGGCTTAATCACGCCACTCTAATTTGCTTAACTCCACCCTGGGGGATGATCACAAGCAAATAAACAACGTTTACAAGTTTTGACATTATTTTTAATAATAAATTCTATAGTAACTTACATAGTAACTCACGCTTAAATTATTGGATTGCTGTTAGCCACCAATCCACTTAATATATTAAAGCCGTAATAAGTACCACATATATATTTATAACATGAACATTCCAACAATCAGCTATATGTACACTGTCTTTTTCAATATAATAATTCAATAAAAAAATTTAAATGTGCACTTATTTTTTTACTGTAGATGCTTCAGTTTTGTTATTAAAAAAAGTTCAGCTTAAAAAGTGTCAACATTGACACTTTTACGTTGTGAAAACAAATAAGAAATAAACCAATTTTTATTAGTAAATGTAAAAGAAAAATCTGTTTAAATTGAGTTTTTTAAAGTTTAATATTAAATTGTGTCAAGATGGCCACAATTTTGCCGTGTTTTCTGGGTTTGCACCTCTGAATGCTTTAAAAAAAGAATATAACTAGCGTGACTAGCTAAAAACATAGGAGATTTAGAGTTTTGAGTCAACAGTGGCCATGTTGACAAAGTGTCAACATGGCCACTTTTGACATTATTATTGTCAACATGGGCGCTGTTGCCAGCAGAAATTCTTAATGAGTTCCCAGTGATTGAGCCTGGTGTTGCCATTTCCTCACAATGATTGGCTACAGCACATTTACGTCTTCTTTTCCTCCCTGCCTATTCCCCATTCCTCAACCCAATTGAGGAGGTCTTTGGGTGCTCAAGAGATTTGTCAATAAAGGGGCGCACCTGGGCCCAATGATATGTTTAATTTGCAGCAGGTTGGTGTCCATACCCTCCCATCTGAAACTGTGGCCAAATTCTATGGCCACACTGATTTTTTCTCCCTGTGTGCCTCTCCAAACAGCCAATCAATTAAAGGCTTAGCTATTCTGAATGTTTTATTCTGAGTTTTATTTTTTTATATTTGTTTTTATTTAGTTTAATTTGTATTGAATTTCTTTATGTGATTCCAATTGTATACTTTCAGGTATAATAAAAATTAACAAAGCAAAGCCAAATGAATGAAAAAATAGTGTGAAATATTTATTTTTTATTATTTATTTATTTGTTAAATATAAATGGTTCAATTAGATTAGATTATAAAGAAATTATATATATAAAAATTAAAAAAATTATTTGGGTTTAGAGCTTTATTGGGGGTGTGAGCGACAGAATTCAGGACTTTTTGTTGAAATAAAGTAGCACTTTCTATTGCAAAAGCATATGTTAACATTGCTGCAGTACTATATTGATTGCGGCAGCTTGAGTACAGGAGAACTGTGATACAATTGACCAGGAGGATTTTTTCTGGTGGAGCTGCCATCCCATATGTGTGGGCAAGAATAACTGCATCCTGAATAATGTGCTGGATTGAGCTGTACCCAGGGGCAATTTTTTTACATCTAGTAAATGTCTAATTTCATCCAGCTTTATTATTATATCAGATGAGCTGTGTGCTTCTGCTTTAATCCTCATCATTACAAAAAGACCTAGGTAAACAATTAAGTGAAGTCTCAGCCCTGCAAAAAGGGCTGAAAACTCACAAAATTTATTGTATATGGTACTCATTTTGTTTTTAGGGACGTGGTAGCAAAGGTTTTTTTCCATTGTTGGCAGGATTCCAGTCTTGTTGCAGCACCAGGAGGCCCCAAAGTCTCTGAGGACGCCCACAACAGCAGGTGGGATGGCAGAAAAACTGTTGGTAAGGTCAGTTATTTTTCTCTACTTTTTTTAGGACATGTGATAATGTGCATTTGGTTGAGAAACAGAAACAGAATTATTCTTGTCCTCTTTCCATCTTGGATAGGTTTTGGTATGGCATAGTTTGGATAGAATCCCAGACAAGCATGACAAACAGCTCGTGGAAGCCAGGGAGCAGAACATGGTGGTTGAGTTGCAGGTTGGGGGCTGCAGCCAAAGCTGAGACCTGCTATTCAGTGTTATCTTGCTTTGGTTGGAGTGATGTAAGTTGGTCAAGTTTATAGGATAATTTTTATTTAATTTTTTTATCATTTCAGAGGCAGCGGCTGGCGTCAGGACCAGTTGACGCCCTATGTGGGGGTGTAGTTGCTGTAGAATATTTGCAATATGTACGGTTTCAGGAATTCTTGTAGTGCAACTTTGTGCTCATCTAAATAAAAAAAGTTAGTATAATCTTTTTTATTTAATATTTTGATTTTTTACCTTCTATATCTTTACCTGTTTTCCTTGTTAGGGGCTGCTTCATGGGTCTTCTCACTTGCAGGTTGCTGGTCATCTTCTGTTGGTTTCTGTTTTATTTTTATTTTTTAGCTGCTGTGAACATCTCTGGATCCTTTACCCACGCCTCTGCAGTTGCAAACCCCTGTGACTTGAACTGCATGTTGGCAAGAGCATCTTTTTGTATATTTAGGAGCCTGGTTGCAAGTTTGTCCATTGTATTTGATATCTTTCTCTTCACAGCCTTCACAGTAAGTTTGTTCAGTTTGTCACCTTCTAACACCATCTCCTTATGCATGACCTTCACCTTTTGATTGAGCTCCTTGATCTTGGCCACTGCCACGTCCAAGTCTTTGATCATTGCCTCCAATTACACCATGTTTTCTTTGTGCTTATCCAAACCCCTTTTATACCAATAAAAGCATCCCAATAAAATATATTTATTCCTTTGCATCTATTAGAGATTTAATAAATATATTAATGAATATAATTGTAAAAGTTCTTAAAGCTTTAAGTCATAATATTTGATTGATATTAATATTTTATTTTTTGTATGTACCAACTTATTTGGCAACTGTGGTAGGTTCAACTCCCTGGTGATCAGCTCCTTGGTGCTCAACACTATAATAAAGTGATAATTCAGCTTTTTCCCTGATCAACAACTGGAAATTAACACTTTTTTAATTAACTGATCTTGATGTACTGAAACCTTTGTAAATTTAAAAAATTAAGCTATACAGCTATGTTATACTGAAGTGACCCCAGGAAGCTCAAAAATGCAATAAAAGTTGTACCTTGATTAATGATAAATAGGAGAAATAAGCAATTATTTCACATTTTACTATGTAATTTATACTCTTCATTATAAAAATATTTTTAATTACCATAAAAATTAAAATTCCAATGAAAAAAAGTAAACATAAACACAAACATATATTTTTACACAGAATATAAAGAAAATATTAATATTTATTTTATATAGTTCATATAAGCACAACTGTGAATATCTTATGTTTTACTAGTAAATTAACAAAAATTAAAATATTTCACTCACTTTCAACTATAAATATTCACCTCAAAATTATAATATATACATAAAATAATCAGTACTAACTAATTAAATCAAAAATAAAAAATTTAAAGCCAAAAACTAAATGATCAAAACTAAAAAGTAAAAATCATATACACAAGCAAGAAGATTTATTCTTCACCCTTCTTCCCCTTTTTCATTTTAGCCCCTTTAAGGAGGGCAGTGGCAATAAGCTCAAGCTGTTGCTTGATCTCAGAGGCCTTGTAATTGTGCTTGGCCACACCCTGGATGGCCTTTGTGAAGAGCAAGGACTTGGTGGTGGGCTTGGTGGGGGGAAAGCAGTTAGCCAGATCTCTGAGCTTGGAGATAGTTTTTTCTTGCTTGTGTTGAAGAGGGGAGAAGAACTTGTTGGCCTTCAGGTGAAGCCCAAAGTTTACCTTGAGATGCTTGTGATAAGCCTCAAGAGCCAAAGTTGTCTTCAGCTTGCCATTTACTGCAGCCCAGTACACTTTCCAGCTGGCCTTGGCTCTGGCCTTTGCTTGCCTCTGCGTGATAACCTTCCCAATCCACTGGGGCTCAAAGTACTCAAGGAAAGGCTTGAGCTCTGGATGCTTTGTTATGTAAGGATCCTTTGAGAGAACCTCAAACCCCTGCACAGTGTGCTCTGGCTTTAAAAAAGCCAAGGTACTGAATTGTGCCAGCACAAATTTGCAGGTGTCTGAAGTGTCCCTCTGGCTCAGCCTACTAAGCTTGGCATGGGCCTGCACATTGCAAGCAACTTCTTGGCAGAAGTGGAAGTGGCACTTCTACACCTCCCTGCTAAACAGCTGCTCAAATGCATTGAAGTGAGCAGGCTCAAAGTTCATAATGCACATGTGAGGTCCTAGAGCTCTGAGCCTTACCTTTTCCTCCCAGTCCAGGGTGGCCTGGTCCTTGTCAGCAGCAGGAGGGTTGGTGCAGGTGTGGGGGGGGTCTTCTTGGCATCATTGTTGTTGTCAGGGGGGAAGAAGGTAAATTTCTTTGCAAAGGATTGAGAACACGTGGGTGTAAATGGCCTTGGTAGCCCCAGGGAGAAGGAAGAAGGCAAGTGGAATCACACAGATGTTAATCTGGACATGAATCATCCAGAGCTGTTTGAACATATGGGGGCAAGTGGCAAAGGTACCGTCAACTAGCCAAGTTGAAGTCCTTTTCAACTCCAGCAGGTTTTGCTGAGTTTCATAGCAGATAATTCAGTCCTTGGAGCCAGGCCAATTGTTGTAAAGGAGGAAGTGCTCCCCACTTGGAAGCTGCTTGAGCTCATGGGTGAGTGTAAGCTTGGAAAGGACATCAGAGGCCTTGGATGGGGAGGATTGGCAGCAATATGCTTGTTGATAATGGACTTAACCAGCTGTTCTTGAGTTGACATCATCTTGAGATTGTTGGGCTTTAAGTGTTGTAAGGCCTTAATGGCCAAATTGGAAGCTCAGATATTGACAGAGGTGGGGATCACTTGCATAAGATATCACTTGAGCATTCTTGTAATTAAATGATTGGAGGGCTCACATGTGTGCTCCCCCTTCTTGGCTGTGACCTGCTCCCAGCCCTTGTGTGACAGTTCACATGTTTGGTGGTTTGCAGGCAGGGCTAATGTTGGCCAAGCAAAAGTTTGGTTGTTTGTTGCAGGTAGAGGCCTAGTAGGGAATGATGGCTACTAGAGATGGTAAGGCCTAGCTAGTAGGTGTAAAGACTACTAGAGGCAGATGTTGCCTCCACCCAGCAGAAGATATTGGCTGCTGTGGGCTAGAGTTCTTCACCCAAAAGGGAACTGTGTCTGAAAAAGGGTAAAGAATGAGATAGCTAGCATGGAACTTTGTCTGTTTGAGGTGGAGAAGGTTTTGGACCCCTGGCAGGTAATGCGGGCTGCCAGGGAGGGGAAGAGCTCTGAGGGCTCTATGTACCCTGATACACTTACAGGAGGTCTGTGAGCAAGCATCCTACCTAACTGAATGGTAGGGTGTCCTTGTTTATGCCCCTGTGGGAGCTTTTGGGGAGAGCCCAGAGTGAGCATTGGAGGGTATAGATTTGCTTGGAGGTGTCACCAAGGCAGTTTGCTTGGGGAATAAAGCTGAAGAACTTGGTGTAATCAGGCCTCTGGGAAGTAGAGCTGATTACTCTGCGACTGAAAGCCCAGATTTAATCACCTTGGTGAGTAAAAACAACAACATAGGCTTTGAGGATCTATGGTTGGATGGCCTAAGTGGAATGCCACTTGCAAGGTCCCAGTCAGACGCCAGTTCAATGTAGACTCATGCCTGGGTCTACAGGTTCTGGTAACAGGGACTGAGATAAAGAACTGAGGTGGTTCATGGAATCAGCAGAGAAGACTAGTGAGAGGAACTGTTTGATCACAGAAAAGGCAAGTTGAAGGAATGCTGGTTCATATTGAAGTTTGGAACCATAAAGATTCATTGTGCAGGTGGTCCCAATGTGGTTCTTAGCAAGGATAAGCTGAAGGGCTTAAAGATCTTGATGCAGGAATGACCAGAAGACTTATGAAGTTGTCTGAAGACTGGAGAGGAGCTGTTTGGTGCACTAAGATGGGCTGATTAGCTGAAGAACTGAAAGATGTGGTTGAAGAACTGGATGAAGAACTAGAAGATGTAAGTGCAGGGCCAGGAGGTGACTTGGAAGGACTAGTCAGACTGGATGCAGAGGCTGGGAAAGCTGATTTTGGTGTCTTTAAAAAGAAAATATGAATAGAAAAAAGCAGTTAAATAATACTTAAATGCTGCCTAAATATATTAAAAATAATTCATTAACTATCATATGATCAGAAAGAAAGAGGAGGAAAAATGGTTTACAGGGTGTTAAAACTTTAAATGTATTAAAAGGAAATTCAGTCAGAAAGGAGTAAGAAAGAGGCCAGAAACAGGATGGAGAAACTGTAAGGGCAAAAGAGCAAATTTTGCCAAGAACAACTAGGAGAGGCAAAAGGGCAAGCAGCAAGCAGGTTCAAAGTTGCAAAACTTTGAGGGAAACACAGGGAAACACAGAGAAACGTTGTAAAATTGAGGGGACAAAATTTGCTTAAGTAAAACATATACAGAAGCTCTTGAGATTTGCCAGGAAAACGTGACAGGAATCACAGTGAAACCGTTTGAAACGTGTAGCAGTTGTTTACCCGGAGCAAGACCGCCTTGGGTTTAAACCAGGGTCAAGAGTGAGTCATCCAGGAAAACCTTTTTGGCAAACCCGTTGAATCAAGGTGTATGATTGGCTGCAAGCTGGAGTCTATTTGATCAATGTTTTGAGGGCTTTAACTTAAGAGATAAAGCCTAAAAAAATGAGGAGCAGAAGCAGAAAATGCAGGGCTTTCATTGGCTGAACTAAGTTATAAAGTTTAATATATTATAGAGAGAGAGAAACTGGATAGTTTAAGCTTTAAAAAATCAGATTTCTAAGAGAGGTTTTTGGTCTGAAACAAGGGGCTATAAAAGGGAGGCTATCTGAGACTCTTCAGGGACTGGATCAAGTGGATTACAAAGTCCACAAGGACTACAGAAGGATCCAGAGACCAAGTTAAGGAAGTCTGAGCTGGAACAGACTGCAGAAGCCCAAGACCAAAGCACAGGAGCCCAAGACCAAGGTACAAGAGCACAAAACCAAAGCGCAGGAGCCCAAGACAAAGAAGCAGGAGCCAAATACCAAGTACAAGGAGTCCCAGAGATTGTTAAAAGTCTCCAAGTATTGGCAAAAACCTCATTTTTTCCTATACACAGTCCTTATATCAGAAGGTTTATAAGGGGATCTTCCTTCTGATTGTGAATAAAAAGCCTATTATGACCCCTACCCAAATTTCCTGTGATAAAAGGATATAAGCTCTATGAGTAAATTACCCCACATCTTCTACCCTAGCCCAGGGGAGGAGGAATCCTATTGCCAAGGTTGCAGGAGTAAGCCTCTAGTAAGTCTGCCCAGGAGGAGTGGGAAAAGTGACTATGCATCTTGAAATGACAGATAGAGGAAGGGAGTTTATTGGAGCTGAGTTTACTAGGCTGTTGCAGGATTGGTATTGGCCTACAGAAGGGCTAGCGCCTGCTGAAGTACAAGTGTATGGTGGAGACACTTACCTGGTAATTGGGAAGATACTGGAAGAGTTTTTTTTATGCAGGCCAAGTACAAGCTCCTAACCAACCACTCACCATTGTTGTGGAATGACAACTCCTCCAAGCCAGTCCCTGGCTATGACCCAGGACAGACTTTGGGGACTGGTGGACAGGAACCCCACACCTTGGTGTTCAGGCGGGCCCCAAAAGTCTTATCCTAGAAGATAAATTTCTTGCTTTTGGTTTGGCACTTTTGATTGTTACAGTTAAAGATGTAATTATCAGCAACATATCCAGGGCTGCCCTTTACGGACATGATGAGGGAAAAACAGGGGAGCACTTGAGGACTTTAAACTCTCCGTTCACATTGCAGATGTTGTGGATGGCCAGTGTCACAGTAGGTTCCATAATGCTGGGTATTGTCTGTCCAAGTAAGAAGGCTCAGAAGGCCAGAAAACCTGCGTCAAAATTGACCAAGTTAACGGATTTAAACCAAACAGTCAATCAAAAATGGGTCACAGCTGCTCCAGTCTTCCAGCTGAAACCAGCTCCCCTTTTAAACTGAAGTTGATAAATTGATGTAATATGAGGGTCACCCAATATAAGCTTGTTAATCAGCATGGTTGTCAGAAACTGGTCACACAAGGGTTCTTTGCAACCTGGACTAGATACTTACTTGACAATGTGGAAGTAATATGAGGTCAAGACTCAGGTGGTATTGCTTAGTCAATTTTTCTGATATATATTGAATAGTTTTCCCTGTTTCAACTCTAATAGTTGAGTCCTCCTAAATTTACTCAATAAAAATCAATTATCCCAAGTTCTAATTTTAAATTTTAAATTTTAAAAATGCATCCTGTGATTGGGTTGTTGCGGTATATCCTGTACAATCTGATTCTGAACCAAATCATTTCAGGAAGATGGGGTCCTTCAGCTGGAATTTTGTTGTCGGTGCCGCCAAATGTCAATTTCATGCCAGCCAATTTTGTAGCTCTTCTCCCCATTCTTGAAACTGAAAATTGTGTCACTTCCCAATGCCCAGAATTTTACACTGAAGATGCATTGATGCTTTCCCAGGTCATTTATCTTGGATTACTTTGGTTAGGACTAATTTTTCAACTTAATCCTGGAGTTACAATTGGAAATTTTACAAAAAAATATCTAAAGCCGCATTGGTGGTTAATCATCAATTCTATGTGGATTTGGGTGGTAATTCCCCATTGCTTAGAAATGGCTTCATATTATCCAGTGATTTCTGTCAAATTACTCAACTCTTCTACTTCTGAGTTTTTGGAAGCAGTTAATTATAAATTTGTGTTTCTTTTCTCCTGCTCTGTCAAGATATCTGTGTTTACCATGTTTATTTGCATCAGTTCATTTCTGAGTTTTTATTTTGGGCTTTTCTTTAATTTGTGGTTTCCATCTCTGGTTGCAGTTGAGACTGGATCTTCTGTTTCCTATTTCTGTCATGTCATGTCATTTTGGCGTCCAGATTATTTTCCTGCTCCACCCACTGATGAAATTTTGTGTGAAGTCTTGTTAGCATTATCATTTTATTCCAGCTTGAGCCTTAGTCACAAATCCCAAGTTTACCATGTGATGATGAAGGTTTCTGAAGATGCTTGTGAATGGTTGTTGTCCGCAGTGGAGCACAATCCACTTGTTTTAACTGAGAGTGCATCTATATACCCTTTGTTAAAAAATTTGTGTGTATCTATTGAGGAGCTCAAAGTATATTATAAGCTATACGCCTTCCATCAGGGTACAACTCCACTTTTGGTATTCCTTCTTCAGTTTCTTACCTACTGCTGTATGATTGATGTTCCTGAGGTGAATAAACTCTCAGTGTTGTGGTTAGCAGTTGACCAGACTGCCCAGGATTTGGCGGTTTGGGATTACCCGTTAACCACAACTGAGGCCCTGGTAAGCCAAATTCTTTCTCTGGTCTCAAATCTGTCTACTTCCAAGCAAGGCACATTGGTAATTGAGGATAAACCCATTGTGCGCTCCTGGTTTTCTGGTCCTTGCTTGACGGTAGTTCCTTCCAACCAAAGCCAAGATTTTTCTCCCCCTAGCTTGTCTCAGCTACAATTGGCGGTGGTGAACAAACCCGGTGATGTAAAGGAGGCCCCTGTAGTGTCCGGTCCTGATAGTTCCTTGGCAATGCTTCAGCACATTGTACCTACAAAATTTTCTATGATTACGTCCAAAGAGTTACCCCTTGTTCCCATTGATTGTGATAACCTCGTTCTTCCAGCTGCTGTCCAAGAAATAATCAAGAGTTACTTCCAGGAGCATCCTGCCTCCTTAGATGCCATCTGTACCGCTAATGAAAAACAAGACCCTGCCAAGATTGCTACCTTTGCTGAAAATAAATCTACTTCTGGTTACTTCTTGTTTTATAGTAGCATTGCTAATGGTCAGACTATCTATCAGCCAGCTATTTTGTTGGATACAGGTGCTTCCAAAAATTTCATGAGTGTGGAGACTGCCAACTTGCTACAACTCAAGTACCACCCGGGATTGCTTGTTAGGGGCGGGAACTGTCAGATGTTTCCCTCTTTCCAGCTGAAGAAGCCAGTTACTTTTATAGTTGCAGGTCAGTCTTTTACTGCAAGGTTTTCCGTTTGCTCTACCCTGATGTATCCTATCATTTTGGGAGTGAGTTGGTGGAGAGATCATAATGTATCAACCTTACTGGAGAAAAATGAGCTGCAGGTGGAACACTCTTTGGGTATAACTATTTGTATTCCGCTGTTGGATATGTCTGAATCAGAGAAATCATCACAGATCATACAATTTTTTTTCTGTCCCTTTCCCCATAAGTTTGGATTTACCAGCATGCTTGCAACCCTGGTCCGCAGCATTTGACACCATCAGAGGCGAGGTCCTTCCCAAGCACACTCAGTTTGACTTTGACTTTAAGATTACTGTTGATCTGATCAGAATTGCGTCTCCTATTTACCCTTTAACCTTGAAGGAAGACGCATGTTTGGAAGAGTGAACTCGTGACATGTTGGCAAAAGGCTACATTTTTAAGAAGGCTTTGTCAATCTGCTACTTTATTGTTTGTTCAGAAGTCTGATGGGTCCCTTTGTCCTTGTGTTGACTACGGGAATTTGAATAACATTACGATTCTGGATCCTTATCCTTTACCCCTCAAAGTACATATCTCTAGGTGTCTTGAGAAGGCCAAGGTATTCTCTAAATTGGATCTGTTGAATGCTTTCAATCAAATCAGGATTGCAGAAGGAATGAAATGGTTAACAGCATTCAGAACCAAGAAGGGTATCTTCCAGTTCCGTGTAATGCCTTTTGGATTGAAGAATGCTCTGGCTTGCTTTCAGCGGTTAATTAATTCAGTCCTGGGGGATCTCCTAGGTGTTTATGCCATTGCATATATGGATGATATCTTGGTGTTTTCTCTGGATGAGGAGTCCCATAAGGCCCACTTGTTGGCAGTTGTAGAGCGCATTCTCCAAGCAAACTTGATCATCAAAAGGAGTAAGTGTGAATTTTTTAAACATAAGGTTACCTTTCTGGGTAATATTATCTTTGAGGATGGCCACACCATTGCCCCTGACAAGGAAGCTGCAGTTTGAGAGTATGCTACGCCTGTGACAGTATCCCAACTTTGTAGTTTCTTGGGTACATGTATGTTCTTGAAGAAATTCACCCCCCACTTGTCTGAAGTGGCCGCCCCTTTATATTTGGCTAGTGGAAAGACGACTTTAGTCTGGACGCCTGAGTGTGCAAGTGCCTTCTCAGCAGTCAAGGCTCTTTTGTTGTCCTCCCCAGTGTTAAGACATGTGGATCCTGAGCTTACTTTTGTGGTTTCCACCAATGCATCTAAATACGCTGTGGCTGGTTGTCAGGATCACTCCTGACATAAGCTCTGAATAAGGATCAAAGCAAAAAATAAGCACAGTCTAGTGCAAAAGGGGAAGAATCGCAAAATGCCTGATTGAGATGCCATTGCTTCATTAAGCATGATGTCATGGTTGCATAGATGACGTAATTCATGCAATCATATCTCAGCTCTTAATCCGCGGATGCTAATGCCCAAACCTGCATTCAAGAGCTCTCAACAGCGCCTACAATTTATATTAATGAATTAAGCCAGGTCAAAAAGGCCAATCGAGAGCTAAATTAAGCAAAAGCAATCCCCCCTGCATGAACTCCTGTTGCATGAAATGATGTCATTCATGCAAGTGTATCTCAGCAAATAAAAAATAAAAATGAATGATCAACCACTCATTTTAAAGCTCTTTGTATTTTGAGCATCATTTAATAATGAATAAGTACCCGTTAAGAGACCACCTTGCGCGTAAAACCAATCAGAACGCAAAACCTTGAGAGGAACCAATCAAATAAGTCCCAGAATTAGGGGATAAAAATAGAAGCAGGCCATGCAGTCCTTGAACAATTCAGGAACAAAATCCAAACCCTGGCCATCAATCCTAGAACCAACCAATGGGGATCCAGGTCCAGACCACATGGCTTGTTCCAGACTCTTGCCAAACCTTACTACCCAGTTTAAAATTAGACCTTGAGGAAGACTTAGGCCCATTTCCCCTCATGATAGTAAGCCATTGGCTACAACCAAGAATTGACAATCCAGACCCAGATAGTAGAAGAACAAAGGTTTGACTATATTCCAAATACCTGATTTCAATCTTCATCACCCAGTCTTTTGAGATTCTCCATTCCCTGCTTGCACTCCCACTTGCAAAACTTTGCACAGTGGGAGATACTATAAATAAACACCCTATGAATATCTGATAGCTAAGCTATCATTGAAGTTCAACCCAATCCCTTGCTATCTATATTTCTCTTTAATTATAGAAATTAAGTTCTTCTGTGTCTTTAAAGCTGGGCTTTACACTGGTGTGCTGTCGCAGACGGCTAGTGACGGGATTGAGAGACCTGTAGGGTATTTTCCCCAGAAGATGGAGGCTCGAGAACGCAACTACATGATTTAAAACAAGGAATTGTTGGCTGTTGTGGAATTGTTACGGCATTGGCATCACCATCTCATATTGGCACATCATCCATTTGCAGTAAGAACTGACCACAAAGCTCTTCTATATTATCAACAACCCAGAGTTTTGTCAGGTTGCCAATCCAGATGGCATAGTGACCTGACAGGATAAAAGTTCTGCTACAGGTTTATTAAGGGATCTGACAATCACTTGGCTGATGCACTAAGCAGGAATCCTTCCCATCTCTCAGATGTTAGTATGGACGCTGAGTTTAATACACATACTATGATTCCAGACAAGGCTGTGATGCCTTTTTTATTGCCTCTGCTGGCTACGTTGGCCAACATGTTCTTAGCTGAGGGCGCAGACCTGGACTTGTATTCCAAGGTTAAGTTTCTGTAACCTTTGTCCAAAGGCTATGATAGGCTATTAGAGCTAGCATGCGCAAACCCAGTGGATCAGCCTCAAGGTTATCATAATATTGGTCAAGTTCTATATCATCAGGGTTGCTTGTGGGTTCCTGAGGGCACTATTTGGGATGAAATCATGGAGGCTAATCATACCTGTCTAACAGCTGGTCATCCAGGGAAAAACAAAACAGTGGAACTAATCCGCCACCAGTTTTCCTGGAAAGGTTTGACTGTGCAGGTAGTAGCTTTTGTTTGAGATTGCCTGGTATGTGTTCAATCCAAGTCCAGTCAGAATAAGACTACTGGTTTACTGGTTCCAATACAGCCTGCTGTGGGACCCTGGACGTCTGTTTTGGTGGATTTCATTGGTGAGCTTCCTAATTCCAATGGATTTAACACAATCATGGTGGTAATCAATTGTTTCAAAAAGATGGCACACTTTGTACCTTGCTCAACCACAATTACTTTGATGGAAACCGCTAGGTTATTTGTGAACAGAATCTTCTCCCTACATGGCATACCAATGGAGATTGTAAGTGACCGTGGTCCTCAATTTATTGCTCAGTTCTGGAAAGCTTTTACTGGAATCCTTGGTATCAAATTGTGCCGCTCTACTGCTTTTCACCCCCAATCCGACAGACAAACGGAGAGGGTAAATCAAAGTTTGGAGGTCTACCTACGTTGCTACACTAATGCGCAACAAGATGAATGGTGTGATAATCTACCCATGGCAGAGTTCACATATAATAACGCCCTGCACACGTCAACTCAAGTATTGCCATTTTATGCCAATGTGGGTTACAATCCTTCTTCCAACATGGGTCCTTGTTTGGTTAGCAACGTGGAAGCTGCAACTGATCAAGCTGCTGCATTAAAGCAGGTCCATCAGGAGCTCCAAGTTACTCTTGCTACCGCCGTGACAACTTACAAGGAATACGCAGATTGTAAGCGCCAGGAGGGTCCAACTTATAGGCCAGGTGATCTAGTCATGGTTGATGCTTGCAATATGAAACTTAAGGTTCCCTGTCGTAAATTAGGTCCCAAGCGAGTTGGTCCCTTCAAGGTAGAACATCAGACTGGTCTCTCTGCCTATAGGCTAGATTTACCTCCTGCTTTCAAGATTTTCCACACCTTCCATGAACGTTTTCTTACTCCCTTCAAAGGGACAGAGACTCCCTTCTCCCAACCCATTCTTGTGGAAGGAGAACCTGAGTATGAGTTAAATTGTATTCTGGCTTCCTTCAAGAATTGCCGCCGTTTGGAATATTTGATGTCTTGGAAAGGTTATCCTGATTCTGAAAACTCCTGGGTTCCCCACTAAAATTGTTCAAATTCCTCATATCTGATCCATGAGTTCTACAAGCGCAATCCCACTGCTATTGGTCACCCTGAACTTACCTTAGCCGCAATGAAACTCCCACCTGCCCATAAGAATTTCTCCTTATCCCATCTCCCAGATGGTGGTATTATGCCCAGGGCTAAAGCAGAGGGTAATGTCACGGTAGGTTCCATAATGCCAGGTATTGTTTGTCCAAGTAAGAAGGCTCGGAAAGCCAGAAAACCTGCATCAAAATTGACCAAGTTAACGGATTTAAACCAAACAGTCAATCAAAAATGGGTCACGACTGCTCCAGTCTGCCAGCTGAAACCAGCTCCCCCTTCAAACTGATGTTGATAAATTGACGTAATATGAGGGTCACCCAATATAAGCTTGTTAATCAGCATGGTTGTCAGAAACTGGTCACACAAGGGTTCTTTGCAACCTGGACTAGATACTTACTTGACAATGTGGAAGGAATATGAGGTCAAGACTCAGGTGGTATTGCTTAGTCAATTTTTCTGATATATATTGAATAGTTTTCCCTGTTTCAACTCTAATAGTTGAGTCCTCCTAAATTTACTCAATAAAAATCAATTATCCCAAGTTCTAATTTTAAATTTTAAATTTTAAAAATGCATCCTGTGATTGGGTTGTTGCGGTATATCCTGTACAATCTGATTCTGAACCAAATCATTTCAGGAAGATGGGGTCCTTCAGCTGGAATTTTGTTGTTGGTGCCGCCAAATGTCAATTTCATGCCAGCCAATTTTGTAGCTCTTCTCCCCATTCTTGAAACTGAAAATTGTGTCACTTCCCAATGCCCAGAATTTTACACTGAAGATGCATTGATGCTTTCCCAGGTCATTTATCTTGGATTACTTTGGTTAGGACTAATTGTTCTACTTAATCCTGGAGTTACAATTGGAAATTTTACAAAAAAATATCTGAAGCCGCGTTGGTGGTTAATCATCAATCCTATGTGGATTTGGGTGGTAATTCCCTACCACTTAGAAACGGCTTCATATTATCCAGTGATTTCCATCACAGCCAGTGGATTTCAAGCCATGTGACCAGAAGCTTTGAACTTCTTGGAGTACTTCTCATGCTCATCTTGGGGGTCAGATGAGGGAGGGGTAGAAGAGCCATCAATGGGGAGGGGAAGGGTTCTTTGAGGCCTGCTTGGACGCCTCCTTTTTCTTACCAGAAGAAGAGGTGGGCTCCTTGGCAGCCTTTCCTTTCTTGATGCAGCGCTCCTTAGTGGGCTCAGAGTTGGCCTCTGACTGGTAATAGGAGTGGTTTTTTTGATAATTGTCAGATTTATTAGGTGTGGGTGATGAGTGGTGAGGGGAAGGGAAAGGGGGAGATGAGGGTGGAGGGGGGAGATGGAGTGGGGGGAGTGGGAGACTTTGCCTTTGCAGGCTTTTTAGCATACTTGGGGGTAGTTACTTGGTCCTTGGAGCCCTTTGAGGCTTGACACTTGGAAGGCTGGCTGTTCTTGTTTGATCTTGGCTAAAGAAAAGTTTAGTTTTGTAAATAAAATAACTGAGAAGATATATCAAAGCACAAAGAGGTAAAGCAAAGCAAAATTTAATTAAAAAGTATGCAAATAAAGTTTTATTTATCAATAAAAAACATAACAAAGTAAATAAAAGCAAAATAGAAACTCAAAGTATAGATATAAAGGTTAAAGCATAGAAAATAAAGTGATTTTATGAGTGAAGCATCAAAGATTTTAGGTTCAGCATAACATCTTAGTGCTAAATCAATGAAAAAATATAATTAAAAATAAAATAAAGTATATAAAAAGTTATGTGGGAAGAAGCAGGGAGAGTAGTAGATTATAATTGCAAAAAAATTATTGTGTGGAATTTTTTTATTGGGAGTTAAAAAATCAAAATATAGTAAAGTGTCGAGTTTGTCACTGTCAATCAGCTGGGAAAAGCTGAATTCTCACTGTAGAGTTTCCCAAAGTCAAGCAGAAAAAATCAAGTTTACTATGTTTTTACATATAAAACTTGCTTAATTTTAAAACAGGTTCAAAAGTTAACCCAAAAGCAAGGCAGTTTCATATGCTCAAAAATAAAAAAATACAACATAGTTTAAAAAAGCAAATGTTTGGGAAGGTGTTTTTTAGTGGTAATATTATGCTGGGAGGAGCTGGGATTGAACTGATTTACCATAGTATTGGTTAAAATGTTAATAAGCTCTCTGTACTAATCCCCAAGTTAAAGTATTGAGTGAATGGATGTCAAGTGGTGCTCATAGTGTGTCACTTATTAATTTATCCTTAATTCTGAGCCTTTAATTAGTTAAATCCAAAACTAATTGTGTGGAGAGTGGATAGTGTCAAACAGAGGGGGAGTTGATTTTCCGTTTTTTTTATAAATTACATGTAAGGGTTTGTCATCCTGGAAATACGACCATAGGATTTGAACCCGCGCACAACCCTGAGAAGCAAAAGCTTGGGCAACTAAGCAAACCCGCCAGGGGAATCAAACCCCTGTCAAACCACCAGGGCAGGTGGGAGCTGACTATTGCAAGAGAAGTTGGCTTTAATCATTTAATTACAACGGCAATCAATAGAGCAATCAGGGCAGTTTGTTAACTGGCCCAGGGGAGCTAGCAGCCCCCAACGGTAGCAGAGCCACCAGCTCCAATGCTACAAATGAGCCAGGTGGCTCTCACTCTGAAATTAATAATATTTGCTGGGTTATTCAGCAAATCCAGTGCCAACTAGGTTTGTTAAATAAATCAGTCAAAGCTACTGTTTCCAACCAACCATCCAGTTCCAGAAATCTTGGAATTTCTGTTCCAGTTCAACTGCCTAGTCCTGATCCAAATGCCACCATACATTCAACCCACAATACCCATACCATTACCCCAACTGATGTAATGGAACATCACCTGAAAGAATATCATCCAGAGTCCTCATCCAGAGTCCTCACCCAATCAAACAAATCCAGTTTAGGAAGAATCCCAGGCCCATGAAATTCATACACCACCTGAAATCTCCAACTATTTCATTGGTTCAAAAGATGAAAAGGAATTACTCAGCCAAGAAGATTCACCTGCAGATGACAACCCCTCCCCCATGAACAAGTCCCACCTGCCAAGCAATCTCAGCCCCAAATAATTATTCTTGATAAAATTAATCACCAATCAGCTCCCCGCAATCCAACTGAATTCAAGATGAAACCAGATGTTCCAACCCTAGTCCCAAGTACAGTACCCAGCCATTAGTCAATCAACCAACCCAATGGCCCAGATACAGTGAACTTTCCTTCTCCAACTCAGTCCAAGATTCCTGGAACTCTATCCACTGCTCTCAAGAATTCCTCCCCTCCACCCAAAGCGCCTGTGACCAAGGGATGAGCTACTGTAGTTCACCAAAAAGCTGCCATTAGCCACTTTCAAGTGACTACCAGATGAGTGGTATAAAAGCAACTTCCCTACAATTAATTCAAACACAGACAATTTTTAATAAAGTGTATGGTCCATAGAGTAGTCTTTGCCTTTCTTCCCCATATCATTTTATCACCTTAGACAATACCAAATCAACCAGCTCAATCTCCAGTACTTCACCTAGTAGAACCTGCAGCAATGGACTACCAACCAGGGCCCAGCCCTGGACAGGACAGCCACTTCATACCTCTCACTCCTCCTCCCCCAATCTTTTAACCCATTGCTGAGGTTGTTCCCTATGACCACAG
The DNA here is from genome assembly GCA_014839935.2 of Entomophthora muscae. Lineage (NCBI taxonomy): Eukaryota > Fungi > Entomophthoromycota > Entomophthoromycetes > Entomophthorales > Entomophthoraceae > Entomophthora > Entomophthora muscae. Next base: position 73,412 of record QTSX02007241.1, read on the forward strand.
CAGATACATGATGGTTATCTTGACCATCCTTAGTCTTGCTGAGATTGTGGTGAATCATCTTGGTGCTTATTGTCCACTTGCAGCTGGCATGCTGTACATGTCCTACTCCTTGCCCTTCCTGTATTGGGTGTTGGTATTGTGGTACCCTGATGGGTGGGCTTTGACCATGGCACTTTGGTACAGCACTACTCCCAGCCATGACATTACATATGAAATCTATTAATAAATTGGGCTTAATTTATGTGGCACCACTTAATCCAAAAACCCAGGAATGACATAATGTAAAACAAGTGGGGTATTTGATTAATGTATATACCACTAAATCCAGTATAGTGGTGATTGGGAGCTTAATCAACAAACTATGGACACTAATAATAAAAGTATAATAGTAAATAATAAAATTTATATAAGCGCATATGTATTTTATTAATAAAATTAAGATTTGGCTTAAAAAGTGTCAAACTGGGCACTTTTTGTTTTAGAGTATTGAACACAGGTTTTTTCATTTTCTATTAGTAAATTTACTTATAAATTGCCCCTTAAATTGGTCTTTTAGCTAACCAAATTATTAAACAGAGTCACAGTTCAAGTGAATCTAACCTCAGATTTTGGTTTCCTACCCCTGAATCACTAGTAAAAATTAGCTTAAAATTGGTTAATCCAAAAATACTAATAGATTCGCATATGCGGCAGTCAACTCCCTGGCACTTGACAAAGTGTCAAGTACCAGGGAGTCAACTTCACCACAGTTGCTGTCAAATGCACGCCACAGAAGGCCCAGACCTACGCAGAAGTAGCTGCTTGCCAAAAGGAGGTTAAGACTGAACCTAAATTTAAACCCTTCAATGAACGCCTGTCAACATCAGGCCCCAGTATCAAATCAATGGTGTATTTGGCCAGGCTGTGTAATACAGGAAATAGAGACAGGAAAATAGAGTGTTTCTGCTTCTATTCTCCAGCACCAGCCAACCCAGAATTAGCCGCCCATGAAGCCTCCCCCAGATGCCAAAGTCCTGTTGGAAGGATGCCTGCAGACCTAAAGCCTGCAAATTTTGTAGATGTGGATTTTAATAGTATAAAGACACTGCCATGATGAGGATGGTGGTATTGTCATTATGATAATAAAAGTTTAAATGAACCTTTGGTTCACAAAAATTCTATATTATCTAGTTTTGGTATTTTACCATCATCACTCCAGTCCCTCAGGCACACAGGCCCCCACCACTCCTACTGTTAACCCAGTTGACCCCTTGCCCACATTATTCCATTCACCTGGAGCACTCTTTGGACCAGTAAATTTCACCAAGTACCCTCCAAACCTGGCCTATTCTGGGTTCAACTTGAAGAACATACTAATTGCCAACCCCTTGGTAAGGACTATAGAGACCAAAACCATAGGTTGTGAAGAAAAGTGGTATGTGCAGCTGCCAAGATTGTTCAAGGACAAGTACAATTATCTGCCCACCTACCTGGTTCCTATGACCCCACCTCTGACCCCACAACCCAACCACCCAATGAAACTTTCTGCCACCAAGGCCAAATCCACTCAGCTGTTTAGAGTACTCTACATTACTCTGACAGGCTTGGTGGACTCCATGGTGCCCAACTCTGGCCCTTGGTCCTTACTTGGGAGGTCCCTATCTTATGCTATCAAGTTGGCACCCATCTGATGGTGGGCATTACCCACTGGCTGGCGGTACCCCGTCCTGAGTCATCCAATGCCTTTACCTACGCCTGGCTTCCTGACAAGGATGAACAAAGAGCACCATGAACAGCCATGTGAACATTCAGGAAAGATTATATTGATCCTAGTATATCATGTGAGAGATCTACAGAGATCAGGTGATTCTGGATAAGTCTCAGAATAAGGTTTGAGTCCCTAGTTTCAGAGATATGCACTCAAAAAGGCAGGAACTGGTTTGGAGCTTGATAAGAGGAACAATGGATTATTATCCAGCAATGTAATCACAAACATGCTGTATCTCTGGAAGTACTGAAGATTGGATCAAAGTAGAATAAGCCTTTCTGAGGTAGTTTTGCATAATATGTGCAATAGTGAAATAATATTGACATGCTAAAATGTCATTTAGGCTCAAATCAAGAGCATCAATGCTATTGTATATATTGATCAAATTAGTACAAAGCATACCATAGTGAGATACCTCAATACCATAATTCATGAGAACCCCTGATTTTGTATCTGAGTGGTTATTTCTCACCACTTAGATCTGGGGTTGAAAGGTATCCTTCTGAGTGATTTTCCTACATTGGATTTCCAGCCAGCTTTGATCCAAATATAGCCTTCTTTGTGGGTACTTTTTTAGATTTACAGCAAATTAAAGGTGTAGATAAACTATGTTCCCTAATAGAAGCTATAGTATATGCATTCAACAATCTTTTAATTTACTTTATGCATTTAACAGGTATAATTTTAAATCTTTACCTCTTTAAAAGCTAATTAAGTTCCACTGCCATAAAATAAAAGTGGTAGAGGGTTTAAATGATAGTTTCTATAGGCCAGGCTCTTCTTACCCCATAAATCTGGTTGTTTATTGCTGCAGAGTTAAAACTTACTTACGGAGAAGGCTATATCTGGATCAAGCTTGGCTGAAAATCAGTTGCAGGGAAATCATTTGATAGAATATCTTTCTGCCCTTGGATATGACATCGTACTATGCTGCCCTTTCTACCGCCGCTCACTTTTGGTATAGAGGAGGGGGAGTTAAGGTTTATAGTAGATTTATTGGTGTTGGTCATAAAATTAGCTTGGCTGGATCTTCTGGGTATGGTGTATAGTCTAGGCATTGGGTACGGCATGTTCACCAGGGCAGGGACTTAGGGAGATGGGTCCTTGAGCTTGGCTTGGGTGATGGTTGGGATCGTATCCTCATCCCTGGTGGGTTTGGAACCTGATGGAGGAGGTTAGGGATCTTTCTCGGTTGTGTAGAGAAGCTTCATTAAATGGATCAGTATTTTTTTGAGTGGCTGAGAGTTACATAGCTATATCCAAGGTTTATTCGTTTGGCTGCTGGTTGGAGGAACTTGATTGCTGACCGAGTTTGGCTAAGTTGCTACAAGGCTCAACCAATGGATTAGCCATACAGCAGTTTATGGGAGCCACCAACCCTCCTGGGCTAGTTTTAGAGTTAGTTCTAATGGGTCTGGCAGTTCAATCCAGCTCCTGGCCACTCTGGTGGGATTTGATCTCGCTGCAAGCGTTTTTTAAATGTGGGATCCCAGCCCTTAATATTCTACTATCTCGTTTTGGCTTCCTTTATTAAACCACCCTGGTGACGGTAGTACCGTCACACACCCATTTCAAGTAAATTCGTATCCAATGATTATTTACAACACTGTTTTATCTTTTCTTTTCATTGCATGCTACCATTTAAAGGCCGCTATCAGAGCTAGGCGTCAGTGTTCATTTTACAATCCTTACCTGCCTTACTGACGGTTCACCACTATCCACCTTAAATTAAATCCCTTTGATAGGAGTGCTGGCTTATATCGACTTGAAGTGGGTTGATTTCTCCTGCCAAATCCAGATGTCCTTGAATTGGACCTACATCCTCCGGTTATGAAGGATACCGCTATTCATATCCCAGCCCAGTATAACTTTCATTATGCACCCCATCCATTGTGAACTCAGGTCAACATAATTCAGCATGCTTCACAGCCCTTAACTAGCTATTGAAGGAAACAGCTGCTAACAACAAGTACAGATCATTTAAAGCTATAGGATGCCTTTAACCTTGTTGGGGTTGAATCAAACGGGATGACTATATATGTGCTTACCAGGCTTGTGATTTTAAGTTTACCAGATTCAATCTTATTCTGTATATGTAATGGGAGAGCCTTTTATTTTAACACGCAATAGCAGGAGGTGAAACAAGAGAAGTTCTGTTACTGTGCAGGAGAAGGAAACAATAAAGAGGGAGGGTCAGTATTAAAGATGGGCAGTGGTGGGGAAGGGTTAGAAGTATTCCGAGTGGGAAAATGGGTCCATGCCCATGATTGACTCTAAAGACCCGGACAGATCATCGGCAGGATGCAGCCCTGCCCCTCCTGCAGCAGAGGCAGATACGTTGGACCCTGCACCATTGCCTGTCGCTTCAGCACCAATATTTCCTGTTGATCCGTCCATGCCGAAATCAAATATGAACTCGCCGTCATTGACGTATCGCTCAAATTGGTTCATCTGGAAGGATGGGCCTGAGTTGTTTTGCTGGCTGCTAGTGCCGTTGGCATTGCTTGTAGTGGTTTGTGCCAGGGGCAAGGAGCTAGAAGGGGGCTGACTGCCAGGAGCAGAGGTCATGGGAGTGCTGGGGTTCGCAGTGGAGACATTTGTATTGGCTTCGCTGTTGTGAGAGGGGAAGATATTGTTGAATGAAAGGTTAGCGGGCGTACTGCCTCGAGAAAGGCCGCTGGAAGGTGGGGGGTTGGTAGGAGTGGTTTCTGCTGCCTTAGGGGTACTGGCTTGGTTGCCAGGGGTCCCTGCCTGGTTGGGGGAATTGGAAATGCCACCCATCATGGTGGTGGGGCTCTGGAACTGGTTGTTCATCATCTGCTGGTGCATCTGCATGCTAGCCATGGGGTTGTTTGGATCCCCATTCATTATGCCCTGAGCGTTCATCATAGGCGGGCGAGTGCCTGTGTTCATTTTAAGCATTTGCACCGTCTTGTGGTGCTCGGCATATGCATTGTTAGGGAACATGCCACCGTTGTTGGCATTAGCACGTACTGCCATATTGTTAGGGTTTTGATAAGGCATGTTGGGGCGCATCATGTTGGGGCGGGCCTGCTGTTGCTGCATCATCATCTGGGAACCTTGCGGCATCCCCTGGGGCATCCCTTGAGGCATCCCTTGCGGCATTCCTTGAGGCAATCCTTGAGGAATAAACATATGCTGGCGCATACTTTGCTGAGCCAAGAATTGATGCTGCTGCGCTGTCAGCATCGGCATCTGGCCTTGACCTCCTCGCATAGTCATGGGACCACCCTGGGGATTGGATGGGTTTGGCATTTGCTGCTGCGTTGCCAAAGCATACGCCAGCTGGGAAGAAGAAGGCGTGCCGTTCTGGCCCGAGGGCATTGACCCCTGAGGCTGCTGCTGAGCCATGAGTTGCTGCTGCATCATCAGTTGCTGCTGGTTTAGCATCTGATGCTGCTGCTGCTGCATAGGCTGCTGGGGATGCTGGATCCCGCCTTGCTGTGGTTGCTTGACACCCTGTTGAGGCGTCGACGTCTGCTGCTGCTGCTGCTGGTGGTGGAAGGCTAGCTGATCCTGTAGGTCCTTGGCCAGGGTGGGACGGCTGCTGATTACCGGGCCAGTTCTGGATGGCCATTGAGTTTGGCGGTAAAGAAATATTGGTAGGCGGCCGCGCGTGCATCATATTAATCATAGGTGGCCCGCCTGCCGAGGGAGCCTGGTTGCCTGGCCCTGGGATTGGCTCCATGCGTGTAGTGCTGGAAGGCGTATGGAAAGGTTGGGGTGCAGTTTGTTTTGGAGTAGCGGCAAGCGAATGATCCGAGCTGTTGGCCTTTTTGGGTGCCGAGCCCTTAAGGCCGCTGGTAGGAAGGCGCTTGTTTTTTCCTGAGGAGGGAGATGATTCATCATAAAAGCTGTCTTCAAATAGGTATCCATAGGGAAATTCAGGTGCCAGTTGCATTGTCGTCTATAAGTTTAGCCAAAAGTTCGATTGGAAGCCCACCTCAAGGTAATTCTGCACTTTAGGGTCTTTGGCGGCGCCTGGTTTGTTTCGAGAGATGTAAAGCGCCCAAAAAGGCGTAAACCAATCTTTAAGAAAGCACTCTCCGGGAGACATGCTGACTATAATATCATGGGTATTCACTTGGGCTTCGACGATAAACGCGGCGGCGGCACTAACATGATTCTTCTTTAGAAGATAGTCATAGATGAACCCAGCCAATCTAAAGAAGCATCAGAGCAATGTTTACACATAACTATTACGCTTTATCTGGGTCCTCGATATATGATGGCCGTTCCTGCTGTGGCATGTTTATAGCTTTAGTGAAGATAAGCTTCTAAAAAGTAAGTAAAATAGTGAGTTTTGCTTTGGGATAATAATAATAATGGACTCCAGAAATCTTAAAACGGCTGGTCTGAAATAAAACTTGTCATTTAAAAGTACTGCTGTGGTAGCAAAGAAAAGAAGACTGCACTCAGTGAAGAGTCTAGTTTTTAAATTTCCAAGTACCAGAGGAAAATGAGCTAGATCATGATATCTTTAAAGAGTAACTTAAAAAGAATATCCAGAATAGCGACATAATTTATAGTATGTTACCTGAATTGGGCACTTGTTCAAATGTGCTAGAGCTGCCCCGGATTGTAGCGAGGTGGGTTTGGTTGTGTGATCTATAGATTCGATGTAAGAAATTATGAACCCCTGAAAAAAGAGAAGAAAAGCCAATGTCTGCTTTCAAATACAGCGTGAGATGCTTGGACAGAACAATCGAAACTGTCTGATAATAACAAACGAAGAGGGCGTGGAGGTTTGAGTTGTAAAAAATTGAAGTCAAACTTACTGGATGATGTTCGTGGAGCCTAAATCCGTGAGGTAAGACTGAAGCAAAAGGCGAGGTGATAAGAGTGGGAACAAGATGGTGCGGAATTAGCCCCGCCGTGATCAAGAAGATTTGCTTGTATAATGATGGTGCGTGGTTGGGATGGCAGGACAAGATGACGGACCGAGTCAAGTGTTGCTTCTGTGGCCAGCCCATCACAAATCTAATTTAGCCAATCATCATCAAAGGTTAGTTCGAATTTGAAATCTTAAGGGTTAGCAATTGTTCTAAGTTCTGATTGGCTATAGCAACCAGAATTTGTTTGTTCCCCAGCTTATAAGTGATATATCTCATCACAAACTGGACTTGGGAACGAAGTGTGGCAAAACTAGCCAATAGTATCCACTTATGACATAATCGTTTCTCTTGTTCTGAATTGGCAGTAAAAATGCTATACCAGGACTGTGTCAGTGGAGCTCTGGCTCTATAATATAAATATTTATACTATAAGATTTCATTGAACGTTTCCGCCACTCTGGCTGTGGTGGGCCACTTTTAACAAAGGAAATAGCACCAATTACAATCTTTGTTCGAATATCAAAGCATTCAATTTTGTTGCTCCCATCATGTTTAACCTTTTTCTGGGCGAGTCTTTTTTAAACTCGGCTCGACTCATCTTTCGTCATGCCTAAGTTAGTGGCTAGATCCACCTTAACCCTGGTTTTTAATTGGATGCAAGCTTGATCCTTTTAACCCACACGAAAAAATCGATTCATATACACCAGTTTTCAAAGCCGTGGCGCTAAGCGAACTCAACTCAGATGCAAATAAATCGGAGTGAATCCAATTCTATCGTCAATCAATATAAATGCATTGGCTTTTAATTTCACTTGCATCTGAGTTGATTTCGCTTAGCACCAAAGCTTTAAACTGCTGCAAACTTTGTTTGCTCTGTCCAATGCCAAAATGGTTATAAAGGCCTTTTAATGCATACAGCAGCATACCACCCCAGCTTTCAGCACAGATTACCAGTCAGCCAGATTTGCATTGCATGCATATTTGTGTAATACAGTAGTTTTCAAACCTGTTGGGATAAACATACAAGTGTGATGTGGCGGGCAGGATGCCAAAAGAACAAAGCTGAGCTACGCCTGCTTTGCCCTTTTACAACAACACCTGGGTACGCGTCCAGGTATCCTAGCTGAAATTTTTTTGTTTTTTAGATTAGCTAACTTTTAAATCTTTATCTTATACTATATCTGGTAAAAGGAAAGGTGTGTCAGGTAGGCTGCCAAAAGAGCGAAGCTGTGCTACACTCAGCTTCACTCTTTTTCAGCAGCCCACTGGTATGTGTTTCCAGTTATAGCTGGCAAAACTATTATCAAAGAGAGGTGTGAAGTTATATTTTTTGGATTTTAAATTTTTAATTTTTTTGGCTTTTTAATGATCTTTATCATAATTCTTTTGAGTGAACCCCAGGGGTGATGTCAGCCTGCTATAATGCATTCCTGGTCTCATACCTAGTAAAAACCTGTTTAAAGATGCAGCCTCCTTATAGTTTGTTGGTAAAAGTTATATAGATTTGTTAATGAAAACTATCAGAAACCTAATGAGTATATAGTTGAGCAGTGAGCAGGCTACCAAAAAGAAAAAAGCTATGCTAACTCAGCTCTATTATTCACAGCTTCACACTGTTATCTTTTTCTTTTTCCCTAGCAGAAATACCTTTTGGGTAGTTCAGTATGTCTTTTTTAAATTTATTTACTATTCTGGTTGTTAAAAGATGAGTTAATGATATCTAAAGTCATTTTTAATATAAAAATGATAGCTTTATTATGATTGCTACTTTTAATTAAAGAAGTATGGGTGTGTGCTTTTTAAATACTCTATTATACTATTATTAAGGCTTTATTAGAGGTTTCTACATTTTATTATGCATTATATTTTGACATTTAAGAGACTGGAGATTAATTAAAGTACTTTTAAGAGCTGTTGAGATACACAGACAAACCCAAGCATATAACACCAAGTTTTCTCACATAAAAAATCAACAATTTATACATGTTAATAATAAAATTAGCCCACTTAAGATTTGGTTTGTGCATGACTTCTGTATGCTCAGCACTTGGTTTTGGCTGTCTATCTCAACAGCTGAGAAAAAACACTGTATTTTTATCCACATTGTGAAACTGCAGCCCTTTTAAATTCTTTATTTTCAGTATATGTTTTGAACTCCAATGGGCATTAAAATACCCATATTAATAAAGATCAAGTACAGGTTATAAAAAGCTCTTTTGTTCTCAAACAATTATTTTGTAGTTTATAGGCTTAATATATTCCTTTTATAGTACACCTTTTTACTAAGATACAGTCTTTAGTTGTTGGTGACTGCATATTTTATTTATTAACATACTGATATCAATTTCTTTTTACATATATGTAATTTGATGTGGTACTCTGATTTTTGATATCATTATTTCCTATTTTTGATAAGATACTGTTTGATTTTGTAGATCTTTTTAGTAATCTAATGTGTTGTTATTTTATCTTCATAGCATTTGATTTGATTGCATTTTATTTTTGTGTGTTCAGTGCCCTCTGGTAAGTTATTGTTTTTGATTTTAGCAGAAAACATCATATAATGAAGCCATTGTAGATTGACCTAAAAATTGATTATTTATGAATTTCTAATATATTTTTGTTATCTCAGAAACTTAATTAATTATGGTGGTTGTTTTTAAAAGAGGAACCCTCTAATTTTATGAGCAGATGAAAGTTAAAAGATCTATAGTAGCTACTATATATGATATTTAAAGTAGTTTATGTGGTGCTGGAGTTTTGCAGATGGGGGTGAAATAAAAATTATTATAAATGTTCTATTTGGGTGAAAAAGATTTTAAGTAGAGTCAGGACACTCTTGTTTTTTTATAATAAGACAAAACTTGACTATAACACCTAAAATATGAAGATTAATTAGAAGTTTTTTAAGCAAATTAAAATTTCTTGGTAGAGAACTTAAAACTAAGTAACTTTGAAATATGCATTTTAGTATTTATTAATCATATAAAAATAAAATAAAACTTAAATACAAAGATATAGCTAATGAAAGTTTAAAGTAATAAAGTCAAATGAGACCTTAATAGTAAAAAGTTGAATTTGGGTAAAAAAGAGCTGGTTGGATCAAAAAAACCAATTTAGACACAGTTTTTTAGTAAAATATCTGTTTTATCTAAAAAAATTTTACCCACCTCAGGATCTGCTGTAGGAAGAAAGCTGGAGCTTGAAATTAAGGTTAGTAGTTTGGAAAAGATGACTTACATAATCCATGATCTGTTGCAGGGGGAAATTTTATGCGTTTTTATAAAAAGGTTAGTAAATTAGTAAAAAGCTTACCCAGCCCAAGATTTGCTGCAGTGAAAACTGGGCATTTTTTAAAAAAATGCTATCAATTAGCAAATTCACTTACCAAACCAAGATCTGCTTCAGGGCAAAAATCTGGGTTTTCTTAATCCAGGTTAGTAAATTTGATGAAAATAACTTACCCACCCCAAGATCTGCTGTGAACTAAGTCAACCTAAAAGAGAGAAAGGTTAGTAGTTTGAGTGAAATGGTTACCTAAAATGAAGCTTGGCTAAAAAATATTAGTTAATCAAAGCAATACTTACCAACCCAAGATCTACTTCAGGGCAAAAATCTGGTTTTTTAATCTAGGCTAGTTAATTTAGGTAAAGAAGCTTGCCTAAAATTAATCTTCTTTGGGGTGGAGGTCCTTTTAAAAAGAAAGGAGGTTAGTAAATTGGGTGAAATGCTTACTTGAATTCAGCTTTGATTTCAATCTCCAACTGATTAGTTTTTTTAACAAACTTATTACCTTTTTAAATACCTTTTTAAATTAATGTTAGCTTTGAACTTTTAAAACATTCTTACATTTAAAATCCCTGATCTACTATGCTTAAACCAGTTAATATTATATATATATATTGAAGCTTACCTTTATTTTGAAGTAAATTTACAGTATTAAAATTGAAAAATTAGTACAGTGTTTAGTGATGGCTTACCTTGGCTTAGTAAATCTAATCTTATCTGTTTGGCGGAGAAATAGATTGGATTGACCAATAATAGTTGATGAAAGCATTATAAGCTCTAATCATTATTAGTAAATTTTTATATCATTTTTGACTCTCTTACCTTTTAGGCAAACATGACTAAATTAAGTCCAGTTATAAATATTTTTACTTTTATTAACACTGCCACAGGAAGGGATGCTGTGAGACACTTCAAAGTGTCCAACAACCCCTTCGAGTGGCAGCATTATCCATTAAACCAAACTATTTTATAGGCTTTTTGTATTTGTTGTCAGCTTTTTGTTGGAATTAAAAGAAGGTAAGTTCTTCCAAGCAAAACATATGTAAATAATTTCTCCTACGACTTGAGTGGTTATATATGATATTAGTCAGTTTAGAACACATGAACTCAGTCTAAAAACAAAATCAAGTGGATCCAAATCTATTGTAATTTAATATAAATTCCTTAATTTTTTATTTTGTTTCTAGACTGAGTTCATGCATTCTAAACTGACTAATATATGTTTATCTCAACAGGTTTGAAAACTACTGTATATACCTTGAAATTGATTATCAAAACCATGAACGGTCTATTTGGAATCCTCCATGTAAAATAAGCAACCACTGCAGTAGTTCTATAACCTGTTGAGATCCAGAATCATAGCCATATACATCCACAGGAGGATACTTTTTTCCTGGATTGTTTTTAAAATAAAAAATATTAATTTTTGCTTTCAGATTATAAAATATAAAATATATGGGTTCATATTTCAATCCCCACTAAAAAATAAAAATTCCTTAAAAAATATATGTAAAATGGCTTCCCGGAAAAAAGAAAGCTGTCTGTAACCATTTTTTTAAAAAAAATTGGATTTCCCTGACATCAGGGAATCCAAAAACGGATAACAGATGACTTGGATGTAACAATTACAGTAGTTTTAAAAGCTATGGCAACAACCAAAAATACCTCAGATTTAAACAAAATGATTTCAGATTTAAGTGATTTCCAACTATCAGGTTAAAATATACACTCTGATAACAGGGTTTATTGGCGTTAATGGGCAAAATGAGTCAACACAGCAAAGAAGTGCTCACGCACAAAGTGAAACTATTCAAAATACAATCCAAAATACATTGATTCACAAACAAAATGATGTGTGTTAACTTTTGGTGTACATATGAGTCATTATTTTAGGGATTAGGCCATTTTCTAATACACATGCTGCCCAAGTCGCAGCATAACACAGTTCAATTTTGAAAAAATCAAATTACAAATGTTTATATTTAAAACAGTAATAACTCAACAAAAAGTTAATATTTTTTCACACTGTAAACTATCAAAATGAAGCTAAGAATCTTATCTTTCCATTAATTTTAAAATATTAATATATATAATATTGAATATTAAAGCAAAAGCAATTTGAAAGAGCATATGTCAGATTTTATTATATTATTTTGATAATGAAATAAAATAGATTTCTTAAAGCTTAAAAAAGTTAATTTCTCAATAATTAATATATGCTTTTTATTTGACAAAATTAAAGATAAGATCAAGAGCATCATTTCCGCATTTCATTTTATTTAAAAAGCTTAATTATTTAGGAGTTTATGGTACTTTAAAGTTAGGACGTTAATTTAAATGCTGTTTAGATGAATTTTGAGGTTCAAGTGAACTGTGAACCTCAAATTAAGCATTTTTTAAATACAATTCTTTAATATTTTATCATTTTAAAAATGTGCGGAACAGTTATAATTAAGTTAATACATCATTTTAATTGATTTGCATAGATTACAAAGAGGATATGATGTAATTTGATGCTTAGCTGATACACATATATCACTTGTGCATGAAAACTGGGGATTTCATTTATTCTAGAAATATAAATTCAAGTTGAAATTGTAAATAAAGCTGTCACATCATTTCTTTCAGAATGGTGTCATAAGGCTTGGTATATAAGAGCTAAAGCACCACCTAAGGTTTAATTCAAACCATCTTCACAAAAAGATATAATTCCTGCAACCAGCACTCTTTTGCAAGGCATCTCTAAAAAGCATCTCTTTATCAGCAATCACAAATCCAATATTATGGAATCTGTTAACTTTACTTCTGCCATGAGGCCATTTTCCTCACTGGGAGCATCAACAAAAAGAGAAAGAATTGCTATGCTAAAGAAAGCATTCCTCTTTGTTTCTGGAGGCAATCTTAACTCCTTCATCAATCACTTCCTCACTCAAACTGAGTTTGGAAAAACAGAGTTCATTCCTTTAATTCAAAATCAGAAACTAAAGGGGATAATTGACAACTTAAAGGATCTTCTGAAATCTGCTCCTCAAAAGCATCTCCCAGCCTTGAGATCTCTGGTTACTTCCAGTTACTCTTTAAAAGAGCTTACTGATATGGGATTTGATATAACCAAAAGTAAGTTTGAATACTCAAGAAAAATAAAAATAAAAATGTAAGCTTAAACAAAAAAAGCCAAAAAGATAATAACTATTCATTATAAAAAGAAATAATCAAAAAAATAATTAAAAAACTACTGGAAAATTCTTTTGAAACAAGCCAGTTTACAAAAAAAGCACCAGAAAAAATTTATAAAGACATTGAAAAAGAAATGAATGAATATTCAACTGAAATAAAATATTCTCTATTAAAAACAAAAAAAGAAATATATGAAAATATGAAAATAAAAAATGAAATTTCAATATCACTTTCAACTTATTATAAATTAATACCAAAAAATATAATAAAGAGTAAAAAACAAACTGACATGTGTAATATTTATAACTTAAAATCATCCTTAGAAAAAAGAAAAGAAGAATGTGAAAGTAAAAACTTATTATTGCCAGAATCTATAAACAGTGACTTAAAAGCTATTAATCAGCACCAAGACTTTTATGCTCATCAAAATAGGGAATATAAGAAAGATATCAATGAATTAGATAATGAATCATGTATTATAGTCATAGATTTTAAGGAGAATTTAAAAGTTGGTGGTGGTCCAATTGAAACCAATAACTGTTTTTATTCTAAAAGACCTATTTCTTTATTGGGGTTTGCATTGGTATTTAAAGAAAACAATAAAGTTAAATATGAATACTATGATTTTTTATCTCAAATATTGTCTCATGATTCTTTGTTTTCAGGTGAATGTCTAATAAGTCTTCTTAAATCAGATAAGTTTAAAAAAATAGATAATATCAAAGTATGGACTGATAATGGAAACCATTTTAGATCCTATGAATTTTTATATTATCTATTTAAAGAGGCACAACAATACATTAAAGGGTCTATTAAATACAATAGATTTGTAGAATGTCATGGGAAAAGTATTGTTGATGGTCACTTTGGTGTAATATAAAAAACATTAAAAGAGAAAGAAAATCAGCTTTATATTAAGAATATAAATGATATTAAAAATATTTTTGAGCAAGAAGAAAAAAGAAAAGAATTATATAAATCAGCGCTATCAGGCTCAAATATTTCTCAAAAGTCATTCTTTTATATTTATGAGAGAAAAGTTAGGCCTATAAGGAGAGAGCTCAAAGTTAAAAATCTGCACATTAATCTTTCATATTTGATGAAAGATGGGAAGTTGTATACTTCACCTTTAACATTTGAAAGTTTCTCAGAATATTCTGAGGTAACTTATCATTTGAAATCACGTGATGATACCAGAGAAACAAAAATATCAGAAGATGCTAGTGGTGCATTAGGGCAAGTTCATGAAGTAGGGCAGCTTACTAGAGGGTGTATTTTAAATAGAGTTATCAGTCTTTCAAAAACAACAACCTTTTTTGAAACAAACTAGGAATATTTATGATGAGCCAAAGATAGGGTAATAGCATTTATAGCTTTGGGGCTGCTATTACTCTCCCATGCAACTCATCATAAATATTTTTAGCTTGTAGTATGTAGTAGCACTTAAGATATTTGCAGTAATATTATAAGGTGCAATTTTCAATTCTAAAATTGATAAATTATTTTTTTTAAAAAATATCTAAGCCCAAGATCAAAAAAATTTGACATTGATTGTATTTTAATATTTCTGAATAATTTGAATATGAATAATGTAATTAAGTTATAAAATAATCAGTCCAGCGCTTAGGCATAACAAGAAAAATAATGACCCATATGTTTACTATGTGAATTGGTGACAAAATACACACAAGCAAGGTGAGTCAAAACTCAATCCAAAATTAAAACATAATAGGAACTCACTATGTAAATAAAATCACTCAATCAGTGTGTGCAATAGATTGTAATCAAGAATGATACCAAGGTATCTAAAATAAGACAGAAGATCTGAAACATAAATTTTAAAAATGTTGTGTTGGGTGCTTAATTTGGCGTAAAATCTGGGAAATTGGGTGGAAATTATTTTGGGTATTCTAAAATGGGTGTTGTAAAACCAGAAACAACTAATTAAGAAATAAAAAATCTATAATTGGGATATTAGGTGGGAAAGACTCTAATTAAATATCTATATTCAGATAAAAGCAAAAATTAAAATTAGGTAGTAACTTAAATTGAAATTTATTTAATATTTTATTAAATTTTAAAATGGAAGGAACACAACACCAGAGTACCAATGTACCCGTTGTGCGCCGCAGTTGCAGTTGCTCCCGCAGGTCAAAGAATAGAGTTAGTGAAACCCAAGTGCCTACTCAAGAAGGAGACAGGAGAGGAGAGTTCCATAGTGACGCTGCACTGACACAGCCGGTTCAAGGAGCACAAGCTGCTAGGGTGCAGAGCATCAACCCTTGGGTCCCCAAGCTGACCCAGAAGCCCACCAAGGTTACCACTACCAAAACAGTTAGAAACAAGAAGGTAGAACTTACTTTTTATGTGTTTGACGTTGTGTACTGGCAAGAGTCAGTCCCATCAGCCATGCTGGAGAAGGTGAAGCCTGTACTTGATACTAGCTATGAGTCCTATATCAGTGATGGCAACCAGGAAGAGGATGAGGAGCCTGAGTTCTACCAAACTGATGAGGGACAGCTAGTGCTCAAAAAGGATGCAGCCTTCTACAGCAAGGTACCTATGCCCTGTGTTATACCCAATGCCAACAAGTCAGTCCCCACCGCTAAAAAGCCCACCCAGAATCACATCCCTGACATCAAACGCATCATCCTGCTTAAGCTAATGCATGAATCTGGTGATTACAAGGCGGCTGCGGCCCTTGTTGGAGTGGATCCCAAGTACGCCAGCAAGACCTTCAACAAGTTCATTGATACTGGCTGGGTCCTTGCCGCAGAGAAATCCTTGCGCGTGTCAACCATGCTCACCAAGGAACATAAATGGGCAATCTGTCAGTGGATAGCTCAAGATTGTCATATTGAACTGGCAAATATACAGGCCATGGTCAAATCTACTTTTGGGGTTGAGGCCTTGATTTTCTTTTACTACCATCTGCTCAAGGGAATGTGCTTTTCTTGAAAAAAGCTCAGGGTATCCCCCTACAATTGTAATAGCCCAGCCAACATTGTTGCCCTGAAAAATTACGCAGAGGTGTACACTGCCCTCAAAGCCAAGGGGACGGTCAAATTCTACTACATTGACAAATAAGCATTTGCCTCGTCAATGCGCAATGGGTATGGGTATGTCCCCAAAGGCTCCAATGACGGGATGGCTTGGCATGCTGCAGTCCACGCCACACCTATTCAATGGTGGCTCTCCTCAGTCCAAAGGGTGTTGAGCTGTACCAAATGATTTTGGGATCTCAAAATAGCCAGACCTTCCTATAATTTCTCCTATTGGTCCAGGAGCACCTGAGGCGCACAAGCCTGGGCTTCATAAACGTAATTGTGCTGGACAATGTTGGTCTCCATAAGGTGGCTGATATTCTTGAGGAATACCCAATGATTGATATTCTCATTGCAGTGGGCCCCAGCAATTGACCACAGAAAATTTGCGCCTTCTCTTCCTCCCTGCCTATTTGCTCTTTCTAAATCCAATCAAGGAAGTCTTTGGGTGGCCTCAAGCGAGTTGTCAGGCAAGGAATCCCAACTGGGTCTGAGGACCTCTTTGATTTGCTGCAGGCTGGGATCTACATCCTCCCAGCTGAGACCGTGGCCAAATTCTATGGCCACACTGATTTGTTCATCCCCGCGTGCCTAGCCAAACAGCCAATCAATTAAAGGCTTAGTGTGTCCAATTTTTTATATTCTCTTATTTACTATTCAAGATTTATTAATTATAATTTTGTATTTAGAAGCTTTTAAGCCCACAATCACATTCAGCAGGACCATCAATGAAGGTTAGTAATTTATTTATTTATAATCATTTTTTATTATGGCATCTAAGGGTATCCCAAACACTTGATACTGGATTACACAAATATATTTATATCACTTTTGTCAAATAAATATAAAAATCAAATTAAAAAATTTAAATGTAAAGTGTATTAATTAGAAGTATATTTTATTAACATATATTATTATGCTTTTATTAAGACCTTCTCTGGGATATATTTTTCAGGGCCCAGATTGCCCTGGTCAGTCAGCTGGCCTCCATAGAGTTGAGAAAGCCCACAGTGTGGGAACCCATACAAAGCATCTCCAAGGCGAGAAAACCCCCCTTTTGACTAGAGAATGGCCTGGGATTTGAGAGGCACACAAGCCTCAAATCCCTGATTTCAATCCTATTATTGAATTTGGGCCACTCACCTATTGGGAAACTATACTGTAAATTCAGAACCTGAAGGTAAAAATGCGGGATTGTCCAAATCCTTGGTCCAAATTTCAAATCACTTTTGTGGGATGGCCTTTTTTAATTAAATTGAATTCTTTGTATTTTTATTTGAATATTTGAAAATTCAGGAACTCATAGACACCTTGCAAAGTTCAAGTCAAACTGCATATTTCCAATGGACAAAATGAATTAACTGGAATCAATTTTGAAGTGTTCAAATCCATCAACCATTTTCATCAAGTTTACTATGTTTTTTGAAATTGCGGGATTGTCAAATCCAAGAACCAAATTTCAAATTACTTTTGAATGCCACTAGTAAACTCAGATATTAATTGTGGGAACTGGAATCCAGATTTAATGTACAGTAAACACACTAGGAAACACCAACCCAAATCAAGAAGCTCAACCACAACTAAAATCAAACTAAAAATTCAATCTCAATAACTATGTTTAGACAAAAAAAGTGATTAAACTTTAAAATCATCCAAAACTGGAAAGGATACAATACAGTAGTTTTAAAAGCTATGGCGACAACCAAAAATACCTCAGATTCAAACAAAATGATTTCAGATTTAAACAAAATCCAAGTTGCGCAAGATTCAGGATTCAATTAATTTAAAAAAATTCAGTTAATAAATGGACTGTCAAACAAAAAATGAAATTTCACTAGCCCATTATACAAAATTATATCAAACACCAAGCAATGTAGTTCAAACCACAAACAAAATGAACTGACGCAACAAGTGAGATGGATGGATGCTGTTCTGGAGTATATTATAATCCAATCAGGATTCATATGAGGCACCAACAGAAGGACTAAAATGAAACAGAAATAAAGCAACCTAGAAGCAAGATTACACAAGCATGAAATGAACTCACACAAGATGTGTAGTTAGAGAAGCCTAAAATAGAAAAATAACAGTTTAACAGCCAATCAACAGCTATCCAATTTAGGAACAGAGGCATTTTATCCATTTTCATGGCTCCAGATTTGTATGAAAAGGTTTTGAGAACCTTCCAAATATGGACTCAAGATTACAATAAAAATAAATAATTAAATTTTAAAATTTCTACTTTTAGTGATTTTATCCTAGGTTTTTTACAATGGTTTTTACAAACAATATCTTTGACGGCGCCAGCAGCCAATCCAGCAGCAGCAAAGTCAGCTTCAATGGAGGCGAGGCTCAGAACATGGAGGCATCTGTTTACACCCAAGCCTTTGAGGCAGGTAATAAGAAAGCTGACCTGTATCTGACCAGCGACCCCTATGGCTTTGACTTGTTTGAGAGTCACTTAGTGTCTAGCTCTGCTCCTGCTCCCGTACTCACCCCTGCACAAGCTACCCACTGACTAACCAATCAGGATGGCAACCTTGATTTTGAACAACTTCCTGCCACCAGCCAGCCTGCCTCCCTACAGCCAATCAGGATTCAGCTTCCCCGGCCTAGCGCCCCAAGCAACAAATCATCACTGCCCAAATTCTTCAGGAAATTGTGGCACTGAACCTGCAGAGTCTGTCCTGGGAACAGATTGCCGCCCAGTTGCAATTTACCCGAGCTACTGTCATGCGGTAATTCAACAACAGAATGAATAGGGGGAATGTGGTCAGGACAGCCAAGAAGCCCAAGAAGGCCCCCAAGTCACAAATATCTGAGGCATACCCAATCATGCTTGACCTCCTCCAGCAGGATCCCAAGCTTCCCTTGACCCAGGTCTGGAAGCAGCTTGCGCACCATATCATATGGGTCTCCGAGCGCATGGTGCAGCTCTGGATGTATGGGAAGGTGGCTTTCATACGGGTTCTTACCAGTTTTGCCGGTGACCAATGGGATGGCGCTGAGGATTCCCTGTATGACACTGCCATCAAATAAACCCTGGTCTGATGCCTGACTAGTCTAACTGATGATGTCATGTTCATCTCCTATTACAAGCTATCAATTTCTTTTGATGATTTTGGCAAGCAAGGAAAAGATGCCACCAAGAATAGAAGGAAGAAGGTCAAGAAGGGGACGTTCATTAGTGCATTTCTGGCTGTTTCAGCCAAGGGTTTTGTCTACTATTGAACAAACCCAGATTTCATCAATGGCTACTCATACAGCCACATCCTCAGTGGATTACTCAACTCCTGGGACAGCTCAAATTCCAAGTACTGGGGTTTCTTGAGCCACCAGATGGAGAGTAGCTCCACTGCCCTTGAGGCCATCCAGGGACGCGGGACCAGGCCTTAGTCTACCCTGCCGGCCATGCAGACGTCCATCTGGCTGATTTTGTCTTCTTCAACATGGGATCCACATTACGGGAGCGCTGCCCTCAGGCTTTCAACAACCTCTATCTTGGGGTCCTTAACCACAATTTTCTCTTTGACCGCCAGATGGTGGCTGACTTGTTTGCGCAAATGGTTTTCCATGTGAACATGGGCAACCAATCACATAAGGATAAGGGCCTTTCACCTCAGGCCACTGCCACCTACCAGCCCATCCAGACAATGACCAATGAGGAATATGACGAGCATTATGTGGCAGCCATCACATGAAATCCTCCTGCCTTCACCCCCGCCACCAACACCCCTAACCCGCAAGCCCAACCCACCCAATCCCAGACCCCCCAGGCTAGCACCGCCTCTACTTCTTCCTTTCTGCGTTATTCTGCCTCCTAGGCATCACTCTCCCCCGCCCCAATAAACCCCTGTCACCAAACATTATCTATTTATATTATCTTTTTTTGAATTTCAATTGTTCATGTTCTCTTTGTTTATAGTTTGAATATTATTTATGTTCAGCTTATTTCTATAAAATCATATATTTACTATGTCGTGTATCTAGATCCAGAACACAGTTCTTTTTAGCACTTAAACATAGCCACTTGTGAAAATGTTAACAACAATTTGGTGATCAGCTAAATTTGAATTAGAAAATTATAGTGTTAACTGTTTTTAGATAAAGTTGTTACTAATCCAAATTCAAAACCTTAATGATAAACTTTAAGCCAATCAGGAGCCAAGTGATAAAGTGATTGTTGTGACATAAAGGGTCATTCAATAATTATTTGATGCATGTGAGCTAATTAATATGATTAGCTGGATGTTTTGCCATTGTACGCCATTGCTGCTGTGGCAAGTTGTTGATGGACTAGTGCTCAATCAGCTGCTGGGTTAGCACTAGTCCACCAATAACTTGCCACAGCAGCAATGGCGCACAATGGCAAAACATCCAGCCAATCATATTAATTAGCGCACATACATCAAAGAATTATTGAATGACCCTTTATGTCACAACAATCACTTTATCACTTGGCTCCTGATTGGCTTAAAGTTTATCATTAAGGTTTTGAATTTGGATCAGTAACAACTTTATCTAAAAACAGTTAACACTATAATTTTCTAATTCAAATTTAGCTGATCACCAAATTGTTGTTAATATTTTCACAAGGAGCTATGTCAAGCATCAAAAATAATATGGTAATCAAGGAAACAGTGCCAACACAAAGCAAACAACACGTATCAAGATGAGCATAAAACATATACAAAATGGGTAAAAAGATGGGATAATGTAGTAGATGGGAAAACAGAAAGGAATAAACAAAGAGGAAACAGTATCAAAATAATACAGAATTTATTGGGGCAAAAGCTATAAAAACATGGAAAGGTTATTAAAAAAATCAAATGAGAGAACTCAAAAAACTTCCCAAAGACCTTGACTTGGTGATTGCCAAAATAAAGGACATCAGCCGCAAGGTCAAAGCCAAAGTTAAGTCTGCTGTCCTCACTGGGGGCAAAATCAACAAGGTGTCCGCAAAGGCACTAATGTCAAAAATGCCAGACACCTCAGAGAAGACCATCAAGCATCTTCTCAACATCCAGAAGACAGTGATGGAGGGCCTGCAATTTAAGGCATACAATCTTTCTGCGCCGTCTGTCTGGGTTGATGACCCGGAGATGTATGAACATCTCAAACCCGCCAAGCGTGCCAGAGCAGAGGATACTGAATTTCCAGCGCAATTGATTGCGCCAAGAATGGCCAAGCCAGCCAAGGCTGCGGGCAAGAAAGAAACACAAGAAGGTAGCCTAAAAAACAAAATTAATTAATTTTCAAAAAACTTACCTTTTTTTCTTAGAAAACATAGACGGCAAACTCCGCCAAGTCCTGGTCCCCTTTGTCCCGGCCACCTTTTATGCAAATTATGCCACTCATGTGGCAAAGCAATTGTATTTGTCCTCCCCTGTTGTGCAGGAGCTGGAGGACCATATCCACAGGTCTTTTCTGATGTCATAGGAGGTGTTGGCAGAACTTACACATGCTGAGGGGGCATCCTAGTGGGCAGTTACTGCCTACAAGGATGCCCAACTGGTCTGCCTGGACCCGGTATCCCTCAGTGGAGTTTACTGTGTAAACTCCATTGAGCTTGTTTGGGACGTCCTGGCAACACTCCCATTCAAGAATGTACCGGAGATGGGCTGGGCTCATGCGGCTGCTTGCTTCTGCTTCCCGTTGGAGCACACCCTGTCTTACCTATTGGAGAACTTTGGGCGCGCGGTGGACAAATTGGCTGTTGCAGTTGCAACGGCCGTCAAGAAGACAAAAATCCTCCTTGCCAACTTTGGGTTGGCCTGGAGTGTCAACAAGACGGGGCTCCCTGCAGCCATGGAGCTGACCTTTGCAAAGACCAGGCACAGCAAGAAGATCAGCGTGGTCTATAATAAACTGTGTGAGTTCACGGAAGCCTTTGCTGGGCAAAGGCTTCATCTGGTTGTTTACCTGGGGTTCCTATTCTACTAAAGGATGGGCGCGTCTGTAGAGGATCTGGATGGGGTCCTTCTGGGAATTGACAAGGCCCGGCTTGCACTCAACGGGAAGAAGATCCCCCTGGATACAACTTGGTGGACCATGTAATCTAAAATGCCCTGTCTTGGCAGGGATTTACAGGTTTGCAGCCCTGCCCAAAAAGCTGCTTCTCAGTTTGCACCTTACCCTACTCCCCTTCACCAGCAGGAGGGAGTTTTTTAATAAGGGTGTATCCACCATTCATGGTGTGGCAGTGGAGGTTGTGCGCCACCTCCATTGCGGGGTGGGTACACACCAAAGTACCCACTACAGGTGCACAAAAAAAATATAATTCCAATAAATTTTATTACAATTTATAGTATTTTTATTATAATAAATTTTTATAATTTTTATTTCAGAAAACCAGTTTTGCAAAATATATTGCAGAACTGTTTTCATAAAAGCATAAAATTATATGTTAATAAAATAAATTCTAACTTGTACATTTTACATTTAATTTTTTTAAAACTATTTTTATATTTATTTGACCAAATTGATTTAAATATTTTTGCGTAATCCAGTATTGAGCGTTTGGGATTACCTCAGATGGCATAATAAAATAAATAAATTACTTACATCTATTGTTGGATCTTCTGAATGTGATTGCGGGTATGGAAACATCTAAATATAAAATGATAATTAATAAATCTTGAATAGTAAATAAGAGAATATAAAAAATTGGACATACTAAGCCTTTAATTGATTGGCTGTTTGGCTAGGCACGCAGGGATGAATAAATCAGCGTGGCCATAGAATTTGGCCACAGTCTCAGCTGGGAGGGTGTGGATCCCGGCCTGCAGCAAATTAAAGAGGTCCTTGGTCCCAGTTGGGGTTCCTTGCTTGACAACTCGCTTGAGCCACCCAAAGACTTCCTAGATAGGATTTAGGAAGGGTGAATAGGCTGGGAGAAAGAGAAGGCATAAATTTGCTGTGGCCAATTGCTGGGGGCCCACAGCAATGCTGGTGTTGATCATTGGGAATTCCTTGAGAATATCAGCCACTTTGTGGAGACCAACATTGTCCAACACAATGACATTGGTGAAGCCAGGGCTCATGCACCTCAGGTGCTCCTGGACCAATTGGATAAATGATA
This sequence comes from Entomophthora muscae, assembly GCA_014839935.2. Lineage (NCBI taxonomy): Eukaryota > Fungi > Entomophthoromycota > Entomophthoromycetes > Entomophthorales > Entomophthoraceae > Entomophthora > Entomophthora muscae. The sequence continues at coordinate 96,605 of QTSX02007241.1, forward strand.
GAAAGGTCCTGCTGCTATGTAAACCCAATATCATTTGGTAGAGCTCAACCCCCTTTGGACCGAGGAGAGCCACCATCAAGTAGGCTGTGGCGCAGACTGCAGCACGCCAAGCCATCCTGTCATTGGAGCCTTTGGGGACACCCATACCCATTGCGCATTGACAAGGCAAATGCCAATTTGTCAATATAATAAAATTTGACTGTCCCCTTGGCTTTGAGAGCACTGTACGCCCCTGCGTAGTTTTTCCGGACGTCAATGTTGGCTGGGCTGTTTCTGTTGTAGGGGGATACCCCGAGCTTTTTCCAAGAAAATCACATTCCCTTCACCAGATGGTAGTAAAAGGAGATTGAGGCCTCAATCCCAAAAGTAGATTTAACCATGGCCTGTATATTTGCCAGTTCAAGATGGCAGTCCTGGGTGATCCACTGGCAGATTGCCCATTTATGCTCCTTGGTGAGCATAGTAGAAACACACAAGGATTTCTCTGCGGCAAGGACACAACCAGTATTGATGAATTTTTGGAAGGTCTTGCTGGCGTACTTGGGATCCACTCCAACAAGGGCCGCAGATGCCTTTTAATCACCCAATTCCCGCATTAGCTTAAGCAGGATAATGCGTTTGATGTCAGCAATGTGCTTCTGGACGGGCTTTTTAGCGGTGGGGATTGACTTGTTAGCATTGGGCACAACACAGGGCATAGGTACCTTGGTATAGAAGGCTGCAACCTTTTTTAACACCAGCTGTCCCTCATTGGTTTGATAGAACTCAGGCTCCTTGACATCCTCCTGATTGCCATCACTGATGTAGAGCTTGTAGCTAGTATCAAGTACAGGCTTCACCTTCTCCAGCATGGCTGACATGACCGACTCTTGCCGGTACACAACATCAAACACATACAAAGTAAGTTCTACCTCCTTTTTTCTAACTTTCTTTGTAGTGGTGACCTTGGTTAGCTTCTGGGAAGCTTTGGGACCCAAGGGTTTATGCTCTGCACCCTAGCAGCTTGTGCTCTTGAACTTTCTGTGTCAGTGCAGTGTCACTATGGAACTCTCCTCTCCTATCTCCTCCTTGAGTAGGCACTTGGGTTGCACTAACTCTATTCTTTGACCCGTGGGGGCAACCGCAACCACAGCGCACAACAGGTGTATTGGTACTCTGTTGTTGTGTTCCTTCCATTTTAAAATTTAATAAAATATTATATAAAACTCAATTAAGTTACTCCATAATTTTAATTTTTGCTTTTATCTGAATATGGATATTCAATTAAAGTTTTTCCCACTCAATATCCCAATTATAGATTTTTTATTTATTAATTAGTTGTTTCTGGTTTTACAACACCCATTTTAGAATACTCAAAAAAATCCACCCATTTTCCTAGATTTTACTACCAAATTCAAACACCCAACACATTTTTTTTAAATTTATGTTTCAGATCTTGTGTCTTATTTTAGATACCTTGGTATCATTTATGATAACAATCCATTGCACACATTGTGTGAGTGATTTTGTTTACGTAGTGAGTTGCTATTGTGTTTTGTTTTTGGTTTGCGTTTTGACACACCCTGCTTGGGTATATTTTGTCACCAATTCACATAGTAAACATATGTACACTGAAAGTCAACTCACACCATTTTGTTTGTGAATCAATGTATTTTGGATTGTATTTTGAATGGTTTTGCTTTGTGTGTAAGCAATTTGTTACTGTGTTGGCCCATTGTGTTCATTAACACCAAAAATCCCTGTTATCAGAGTATAAATTTCACCCTGATAGTTGGACTTTGCTTAAATCTGAAATCATTTTGTTTAAATCTGAGGTATTTTTTGGTTGTTGCCATAGCTTTTAAAACTACTGTAATTTTAAGCTATTTGTAAAATGTACAACATTGTATTAATTATGGGAAATGTTGGTAATGTAAAAATAAAATATTATTAATTATGAATTGAAAGAGATATATCATGTTTAATAAGTTGTCACAAACAAAAGATTTATTTACTAATCAAAGGACAGGAAGGGGAGGGAATGGGTGGAATGAACATTGCCTTCATCTACACCTGTGAAAGGGACAGCATCAGAGATAGTGGTGAGGGATTGGGTGGTGATTTGGGAGTCAGGGTTGGAAGGCAGGTGGCTTGATGGGGGGGTTGGGGAGGCAGGGTTTGTTGATTGGGAGGGGCAGCAAGAGCTGATTGCTTCAATTGCTCAAATTCTTCTTCTTTCACATATACTGGCTTGACAAAACGGATGGACTGGCGTGGGGGGAGGCGGGGGTCCTTTCTGGACTTATCACTATCACTTGCATAGAAGATGATGAGATCAAATAAGTCCTGGACAGACGCGGAAGTGAAAAGCTCATACTCCTTATCAATTTGGATGCATAGTTTGTTGTAGGTGGCAGGCTTTAAGCGCCTGAGGGCAGAACCAAAATTGTAGAGACATACATCTGCAAGATGAATGTTGGTGTAGTTGATGGGGTAGGACCAGCAGGTATGCCCCGCAGCCCTGATTTCTTGGGTAGCCATTCCCGCTGCTCCATCTCTGCACTCAGTACAACTGTGTGCACAGCGTTTTGTGTGGCCCACTCCTCCAGCATGGGCTTGAGCTCCGTCTGGTAGGCATAATCATCTACAGTGTTTGATATTAACAAGTAATAATTGACGCCCAATGGGGAAACTGCCAATAAAACCCCAACAAAACAATACAAGATTGGGTCACGCTTGTACACGTCAGACTGGATATGCTTTTCTCCATAGTCTTGAATACTTGCAGATATCTTAGCATACAACAGAAAGATGACGTCATTACGGGCCCTCATTGCCCTTCCTTTGATAAAATTAATTATAGTTGAATTGTAGGAACTGATATCTACCAAAATGGGGCCACTGAGAACTTGATTAGACAAGATTATAGCAGCAACCACAACTCTGTTCATCCACAAATTCACCATTCTTTTGTTGGTGAAGATGCCATGGAGTCCCAACTGGAGACGTACCTGGACCAGGGGCATCCACAGGTCATGTTACATAATGGCTATCATAAGGGGATGGGCTGTGTCACCTTCAGTCAAAGTATGGGCACCAGTTGAGGTCTTCTTGGTAGGGGGGCCACAGTTGGCATGGGCTTGCAGGGTTGCAGCCACAGTGGACTTTGCAAAACCCATTGCAGCCGCAATTTCCCCAAGGGACATAAGCTTCCCTTGCTTTTCAACCATTTCAAGAACAATCTCCGGAGTGATTAATTTTCTTCTGCATCTTGCAGGCTGATTGGCTGGGGGAGGGATGTGTCTGTCCTGGGAACCTGACAGTGCCATCTGATTGGCTGTTTTGGGGTTCTGGGCTCTCTGAGTAACCCCATGGCTCAAATGGCTGGTTCCAGATGCCATTATTGATACAGGATTTGGGTTGGCAGCTGCCTGTGCGTGATGGGCAAACAGGGCCATGCTGGAAGTTGCAGGAGAAAGAACACACTCCTGGGTAGTGCTTGCAGAGGGGCCTGCAGGTTGGGAGTGGCCATAGAGGGAGGCTTCACCGTTAAGAGACCCAGCGTAGCCCTGCATGATTTTGTCAAGGCCAGGGAACAGCTTGTTGACTTGGTTGTTGTTGAAAGAAGACATAATGAATTTTTATTAAAAAATTTTAAACTCAAAAAGAGACGTGTATATTTTAGTCAATTTTATTGTTAAGTATGTTAAGTTGGTGAATAGTAAGATCTAAATTTTAGCCGTCCAAAATTGTAATATGGTGATTTTTGAGAATGGTTATGATTCCTAAAAAAATTAGCACAAATCCACTCTAGATCCTTTGGCATCCTTTTTGAGACACCCATAAATTATATTTATTTCAAATTCTTTGCAATTATGATTTGAAACTTGGTTCTTGAATTTGACAATCCCGCAATTTCAGATTTGTTAATTTTTACATGATGTCTATGATTTGTTTGAAATACAGGAAATCTCAAATTGTACATTAGAATACTGCATTTGTTTGCTGAGTTTTGTCTTTTGTTAGTTGAGTTATCTGCTCAAGAGATTCAAAATTTGCCAATTTACATAAACCAAAAAAGTCAAATTAAATTGTTAATTTTATTTAATATTTTAATTTTCACTCAGCTGAGTTGCCCGCAAAAGTGATTCAAAATTTGGACCAAGGATTTGACAATCCCACATTATTACAACCAGGTTCTGAATTTACAGTACATCAGGAGCGCAATTTTTTGATTGCACAATCATACGCTTGATTAGTTGCAGGAACTATAAATAACTGTGGCACCTTGGCATGTTGAAGTTCAACAAAGGTTCATGTTATAGCAGCCAATGAGCTATCAGCCCCTTGCCCAAGTACGCAGATTCTGGTAAAAATCACAAATTCAACACCAAATGATGCCATCAGTTCCCTGGTGGCACAAAAGGCCACAGAGAATCAGGTAAGTATAAGCAGTGAGGGGGAGAAGCCCTCCTTACTGTTGACATCTTAAATAAAGCAAGTTTATGCCCAGAAATCATTGTCTTATTGCAGGAAATGTTTATTTTTGCTCCAATTTAATTATTCTCTTTGCATCTATTTGTGAATCCACTACACAATACAATCTTGCCTACTCATATCCACCTGGCTATACTCCTGCAACCTCTGTCCGTCCTCCCCACACCCTTGACGTGGAGTATTACCATCCACACCACCTGGATCTTCCACCTAAAATGAAGGAGATTCCTGCTATTCCCCCTACCCAATGCGCCTCCTGCCCAGGACTTCAGTAAGTTGGGGTTCATCTACATCACAGTATTAGGGCTGGCCAACCAGGTAGTGCCCCATACTTGGAGTTGGCGCCCCTTTGCTACTGCTATCAACTATCTGGTCCATATTGCGCCTATTGTGTACATGGCCTTCCAGGCCCGGCCTGCCTCCCCTGTGGGAGTCCAGTCAGATTCTGGTATGGGCTGTGACAATATTTTGCAAATCTTGTTTGATAAAATAAACATTAAAAAATTAATTATAATAAAAATAATCTAAAGTATAAAGATATTTATTGATATAGAGAAAAATTAGGAGCACCTATAGTGGGTTAGGTGGTATGTACCCACCCCGCAATGGAGGTGGCGCACAACCTCCACTGCCACACCATGAACGGTGGATACAACCTTATTGAATTATTCTTGCCTGCTGGTAAAAGGGAGGATGGTGAGGTGGGAATGGAGGAGCAGCTTTTCTGGCGGGGCTGCAAACCTGAAGATGCCAGCCAGGACCAGGGCATCTTGTATTACATGGTCAACCAAGCTGTACCCAGGGGGGACCTTCTTCCCGTCAAGTGAGAGCTGGGCCTTGTTGAACCCGGGAAGGAACCTGTCCAGGTCCTCTACAGACGTGTTTGTCCCAAAGTAGAAGAAGAACCCCAGGTAAACAACAAGGTGAAGCCTTTGCCCAGCAAAGGCTTCTGTAAACTTGCACAATTTGTTGTATACTGCACTTATTTTTTTCTTGTGTTTAGTTTTGCCAAAGGTAATATCCATTGCTTGAGGGACCCCCGTCCTGTTGGCACTCCAGGCCAGCCCAAAGTCTGCCAGGAGGATCTTGGTTTTCTTGAAAGCTGTTGCATCTGCAACATCCAGTTTTGACACCGCGCGCTCAAAGTTCTCCAGGAGGTAAGAGATGGTATGCTCTACCAGGAAGCAGAAGTGAGCAGCTGCATGGGCCTGGCTCATCTCCAGTACATTTTTGAATGGGAGCGTTGCCAGGACGTCCCAAACAAGCTCAATGGAGTTTACACAGTAAACTCCACTGAGAGCCACTGGGTCCAGGCAGACCAGTTGGGCATCCTTGTAGGCAGTAACTGCCCACTCAGATGCCCCCTTGGCATGTGTTAGCTCAGCCAATGCCTCCTGTGATATTGGAAAGGTACCATGGATCCTGTCTTTGAGCTGCCGCAAGACAGGGGGGGATAGATACAGCTGCTTGGCCACGTGAGTGGCATAATTTGCATAAAAGGTGGGGGGATTAAAGGAACCAGGACCTGCCGGAGTTCACCGTCAATGTTTTCTAACAAAAAAGGTAAGTATTTTGAAATTTTTTTTTAATTATAATGTTTAGGTTACCTTCTACAGTCTCCTCCTTGCCTGCAGCCTCGGCTGGGTTGGCCATTCTTGGTGCAAGCAGTTTTACGGGCAATTCTTTATCCTCTGTCCTTGCCCACTTGGTAGGTTACAGGTGTTGTATATTTCAGGGTCTTCTGTCCAAACAGACGGCGCAGACAGGGCAAGGAACTTGAATTGTAAGCCCTCAACCACCATTTTTTGAATGTTGAGCAGGCACTCAATGATCTTCTCTGATGTGTCAGGCATTTTGGTCATTAATGCCTTGGATGTCACCCTGTCAAGTTTCTTGCCTTTGAGGACAACAGCCTTCACCTTTGCTTTGACCTTGCAGTCAATTTCTTTGATCTCTGCAATTGCAGAGTCAAGGTCTTTTAGAAGTTTCTCCAATTCTCTCATTGATTTTTTAATAATCTTTCCATATGTTTTTATAGCTTTCACCCCAATAAAATCTGTATTATTATGATACTATTGCCTCTTTGTTTATTCCTGCTTGTTTTCCCATTTGCTACACTGTCCCATCTTTTAACCCATTTTGTATATGTTTTACGCTCATCTCAATATGTGTTGTTTGCTTTGTGTTGGCATTGTTTCCTTAATTGCCATATTATTTTTGGCGCTTTTCACTGCCTCTTGTGATAATACTAACAACAATTTGGTGATCAGTTAAATTTTAATTAGAAAGTTATAGGTTAACTGTTTTTAGATAAAGTTGTTACTGATCCAAATTCAAAACCTTAATGATAAACTTTAAGCCAATCAGGAGCCAAGTGATAAAGTGATTGTTGTGACATAAAGGGACATTAAATAATTCTTTGATGTATGTGCGCTAATTAATATGATTGGCTAATCTTTTGCCATTGTGCGCCATTGCTGCTGTGGCAATTTATTGGTGGACTAGTGCTAACTCAGCAGCTGATTGGGCACTAGTTCATCAACAACTTGCCACATTGGCAATGGCGCACAATGGCAAAAGATCCAAACAATCATATTAATTAGTATACATGCTTCAAAGAATTATTGAATGGCCCTTTATGTCACAACAATCACTTTATCACTTGGCTCCTGATTGGCTTAAAGTTTATCATTAAGGTTTTGAATTTGGATCAGTAACAACTTTATCTAAAAACAGTTAACCTATAATTTTCTAATTAAAATTTAACTGATCACCAAATTGTTGTTAATATTTTCACAAGGGGCTGTGTTTGGGTACTAAAAATAACTGTGTTCTGGATCTAGATACACAACATAGTAAATATATGATTTTATAGAAATAAGCTGAACATAAAGAATAAAACCAACTATAAAAAAAGAGTTCATGAACTTTTAAAAATAAAAAAAGATAATATAGATAGAAAATGTTTAGCAACAGGGGATTTATTGGGGTGGAGAAGAGTGATGCCTAGTAGGCAGAATAGCGCAGGAAAGAGGACGTAGAGGCAGTGCTGGCCTGGGGGGTCTGGGATTGGGTGGGTTGGGCTTGCAGGTTAGGGGTGTTGGTGGTGGAGGCAGGAGGATTTTGCGTGATGGCTGCCATATAACGCTTGTTGCATTCCTCATTGGTCATTGGCTGGATGAGAGGATAAGTGGCAGTGGCCCAAGGTGGAAGGCACTTATTCTTACATGATTGGTTGCCCATGTTCACATGGAAAACTATTTGCGCAAACAAGTCAGCCACCATCTGGCGGCCAAAGAGAAAATTGTGATCAAGGACCCCAAGATAGAGGTCGTTGAAAGCCTGAGGGAGGCGCTCCCGTAATGTGGATCCCATGTTGAAGAAGACAACATCAGCAAGATGGACGTCTGCATGGCCAGCGGGGTAGACTGAGGCCTGGTGCCTGCATCCCTGGATGGCCTCAAGGGCAGTGGAGCTACCCTCTATCTGGTGGCTCAAGAAAACCTGGTACTTGGAATTTGAGCCATCCCAGGAGTTGAGTAATCCACTGAGGATGTGGCTGTATGAGTAGCCATCAATGAAATCTGGGTTTGTTCAATAGTAGACAAAACCCTTGGCTGAAACAGCCAGAAATGCATCAATGAACGTCCCCTTCTTGACCTTCTTCCTTCTATTCTTGGCAGCGGCTTTTCCTTGCTTGCCAAAATCATCAAACCTATTGATAGCTTGTAATAGGAGATGAGCATGACATCATCTGTTAGACTAGTCAGGCATCAGACCATGGTTGATTTGATGGCAGTTTCATAAGGGAAATCCTCAGCGCCATCCCATTGGTCACCGGCAAAATTGGTAAGAACCCGTATGAAAGCCACCTTCCCATACATCCAGAGCTGCACCATGCACTCAGACACCCATATGTTATGGTGCGCAAGTTGCTTCCAGACCTGGGTCAATGAAAGCTTGGGATCCTGCTGGAGGAGGTCAAGCATGATTGGGTATGCCTCAGATATTTGTGACTTGGGGGCCTTCTTGGGCTTCTTGGCTGTCCCAATCAGATTCCCCTTATTCATCAGGTTGTTGAATTCCCGTATGACAGTAGCTTGGGTAAATTACAACTGGGCGGCAATCTGTTCCCAGGACAGACCCTGTAGATTCAGTGCCACAATTTCCTGAAGAATTTGGGCAGTTATGATTTGTTGCTTGGGGCGCTGGGCCAGGGGAGCTAAAGCCTGATTGGCTGTAGAGGGACAGGTTGGCTGGTGGCAGGAAGTTGTTCCAAATCAAGGTTGTCATCCTGATTGGTTGGTTGACAGGCAGCTTGTGTGGGGGTGGGTATGGGAGTAGGGGCAGAGCTAGACACAAAGTGACTATTGAACAAGTCAAAGCCATATGGGTTGGGGGTCAGTAACAGGTCAGCTTCCTTGTTACCTGCCTCAAAGGCTTGGGTGTAAACAGGTGCCTCCACATTCTGAGCCTTGCCTCCATTGAAGCTGGCTTGGCTGCTGCTGGATTGGCTGCTGGCGCCGTTGAAAATGTTGTTGCTAGTAAAAACCATCTTGAAACAAAACCTAGGATAAAATCACTAAGCGTAGAAGTTTTAAAATTTAATGGTTTATTTTTATTGTAATCTTGAGTCCACATTTAAAAGGTTCTTAAAACCATTTCATACAAATCTGGAGCTATGAAAATGGATAAAATGGCTCTGTTCCTAAATTGGATAGCTGTTAAATGTCTGCTAAATTGATAGTTTTCTATTTTAGGCTGCTCATACTACACATCTTGTGTGACTTAATTTTATTTTGTGCTTGTGGAATCTTGCTTCTAGATTGCTCAAGTTTTGTTTTGTTTTAGTTCTTCTATTGGTGCCTCATATGAATCCTGATTGGATTATAATATACTCCGGAACAGCATCCATCCATCTCACTTGCTGCGCCAGTTCATTTTGTTTGTGGTTTGAACTACACTGCTTGATGTTTGATATAATTTTGTATAATGGGCTAGTGAAATTTTGTTTTTTGTTTGACAATTCATTTATCAACTGAAATTTTTTAAATTATTTGAATCTTGAATCTTTCAAGACTTGGATTTTGTTTAAATCTGAGGTATTCTTGTTTGTTGCCATAGCTTTTAAAACTACTGTACAGTATTTGCCGTAATTATCATGCTTTTTTATCCACTGCAGCCCTAGTTGAGATAAAAATATACTAGCCTACAAAAAATCAGTTCTGCCCAGAACAAGATCCACCTCCTTATAAAAAGATAAGGCCCAATCCACAGGGAACAGGTGCTGATGGGCAAAAATATCCAGCCACAAAACAAAGGACAATATCACAAATAATTGTATTTAGATCAGCAGCCATCCAGCCAATCACACAAACAACCCAGTTTCAGTCACCTCTCAAAGCCACCAAGTTTAGCCTGGCTCTTGAAAACAAGGTTAGCTCACTCAATGAAGAAAAATACCAGTCTAACAACAAACTCTCATGTCAGAAACTACCCATCATTCACACACTTGGTTTGATGGTGGAGCAACAGAGGAGGTGAAGAGCCAGGCCAGATAAGATACTGGTCCCAACTTTGTAAGGTAGGAGATTGCATGGCCTAGAGAAGTCTATTTTCCCAGGTGTGGGGTCATGGTATCAAAAAAGCTGGTCATTGTCAAGTAGAATAGGCTTAGATATCCCATAGACAACATAGGGACAAGCTGTCAGTTGTAGCAGCGCTTTCCACCTGTGAGCTAGAAGAAAAATTATAGGGAGATATGAGAATAAACTAATCTGGGTTAGGTTTGCCGTCTATGAATTCTAGGAATGGGACAAACTGTTGACTGTTGTGTATGAACCAGGCATAAAACCCTTCATATTTTTCAGGTGGGATGTTAGGCAGGAGAGCCCAGAATGTAAGAAATGGCTGATAATAGCCTTGTTAGTTGAAGTATCAGCATCTGTCTTTGGTTCAGGCTTCTCAAGATCTTGGGTTGGGAAGTGTGATCTAATATCAGGATTGACAATTCATTACCCCTGGAAACCCGGGGCCCAGGGCAGGATTCAAACCCTAAACCTGAATTCCTACAGGCTGCTGGCCCCATGGACTGAGAGCCCGTCTGCCCGCGTTTTTCTGAGATTGAGCCCCCGCAAGCTAAAGCCCCTGCTAAGTCCCAAAGCCAGAATATCAGTGCAGGTTCAATTATGATAGTGCCCAAGGAGGAGCTTCTCAAATTGCCTAATGGAGGCAGAGAAAGTTCCTCTATGAACTTCATGAATCTGAAGTCCTCTCAGATGACCAATCAAATTCTCCTGCCAAAGGAGATCACAGGCTTTAGGCCTGACCCTGTGCCCACAGCTCAAAATCAAGTGACCAATTTAGACGTCTGACCAATGAGAGAACACCCAGCCAAGGCTCCATTTTGCTGCTCCTGCACCCGGGCCTCCTAGCCACCTGCCCACATTTCCCCCCAATATTTTGATGAAGCCCTTATGGAAAATACTAAGTTTAGAGGTGGGATGCTATATATGCCTATAGATTCTTTGCTCAAACCTATTGCCATTTTTGAATAAAGGTTATGTTATTTTAGCTCACACAGCTATTGCCTTATTTTGTATTTGCTATCTAACAATTCAGTACAAGATCCCCTGGCCCTCCTGCTCCACCACCTGCAGTTTTCTGTCCTCCTGGTGTATCCTTTGGCCCCGTTTATTTCACCGACTGCCCTCTGAAACCCAAATACAAGGACTACACCCCAGAAAAAATACTTGAACTCAATCCTTTGGCCCGCATACAATCTGCAGTTAGATACAACTGTCAAGGCCTGTGGATATTCTCAACACCCAAGTTGTTCAGAAGAAAATTCAACTTCTTCCTGCTTACAACCTTCCTATGGAACCACCTGCGACCCCAAAACCTATGCCCGCTTCCTCATCTGACCTTCCAACTGGCCACACTGGTAAGCTGTTTGGGATTGTGTACATCACCCTCACAGGGGTGATTGGCACTATAATACTGGCCGATGGCCCGTGATCCTGGGTGAGAAAGTCTGTCTCCTACCTTTTTAAGTTTGCTCTCCTCTTGTGGTGGGCTTTGCCCGCAAAAAACCTGGCCCAAGTTACCCCTGAAAACAACAGGCCGGCCACCCAAGACTGGATCCCTGACATCTAAGCTGGTAAACTGCTACTAAAAAATAGGGGGTTGGTTGGCTGAATCAAAGGATCATAGCTGTCATGGCCCAGTAGATCTTGAAAGGTCTCCATAGGGAACAACTTACACAGATTTAATATAAAGTTTTCAAAATCAACTAAAATCAACTTTATTTTATTTGGCTAAACTTAGAATGATCACAAGGGGATCATTAGGAGAAAAACATTTATATACCATTATATTAGATTCTTTAGAATCTTCCTAAATCTTCTAGACAGTCTTAGGGACTCTGCTGGTGGCATCAGGCTGGGGGTTTAGGGCATCCTCTGAAGAGTATTACTCATGTTTCTTTGTAAAATCCCGCACATTGGGCTTAGCATCTGTATTTTATCTAAAAAGAGCTTAGATCAATTTTCCTGGTATTTGGCTTTAAAATGCGTGTTTGGGCATCCAAATCTGCCCAGTGGTTGCTGATGTATGCTCAAATTAGGATTTGCATCAATTCTTGTGCCTTGGTTGCATATTTTTGTCATTTTGAACTGGTTAGGAAGTTTAGTTGGTAGCCAAACTTTAGGAAGCCATAAATCATTGTCTAGAGAAGCTAAGAGAGTCATTAAACTAGCATTGTAATTGTGGAGAGCATTAGAGTTTTTCAAGGTATTTTTGTAACAAAATGATGTTAGGTGTTTTCTGACAATAGCAATCTTTATTAGAAAGTGACAACAATTTTCAACTGGTGAATGAGGCTTTTAAGCTCAAATGCTGGGCTCCAGCTTCTTCAGACTTGTTAGTGTTGAGCTTGTCTGAGGCTTGTAAAAATAGGAAATTGATTGGGGGCATTTTATGAAATGTTTGGTTAAAACCCCATTTCTGAGTCTGGGAGGTTGATTTTAGTAGAAACTAGTTTTCTCCTCCAGCTTTGGAGAGCATTTGCCATCAGATCCTGGATTCTATTGTACTTCTAAGCCTGGGGAAGCTCAACTAAATTAGACACAGCCTCAGGAAAAATCCCAGGGGCTGGGCCCAAATTATTTACCTCCTTTGGCTCAATAGGCCCTTCAACAGCGGTTACTGTAAATTCAGAACCTAAAAGTAAAAATGCAGGATTTTCAAATCCTTGGTCCAAATTTTAAAACACATTTGCAGGATGGCCTTTTTTTAATTGAATTGAATTCTTTGTATTTTTATTTGAATATTTGAAAATGCGGGAACTCATAGACACTTTGCAAAGTTCAAGTCAAATAGCATATTTTCAATGGACAAAATGAACTAACTGGAATCAGATTTGAAGCGTTCAAATCCATCATCCATCTTCATTAAGTTTACTATGTTTTTGCAATTGCAGGATTGTCAAATCTAAAAACCAAATTTCAAATCATAAACAAATGCCACTAGTAAGCTCAACTAATAATTGCGGGTTTTGAATCCAAATTGAATACATGTTAAGCACACTAAGAAACACTAACTCAAATTGAGAAACTCCACTATGGATAAAATCAAATGAAAAATTCAATTTTAATAGCCATGTTTAGACATGAAAATTAATTTAAATGTAAAATTTTCTATACCTGGACATGATACAATATCATACACTCTAAATCACTAATATAGCATCACAGACCCATGTAATGCTATATGAGCTACTCTTCTGACAATGCCAAACTTTTTTCAAGTAAGGAAAAAGAGGTAGAAAAAGAAAAACTTCAAAAAGAAAAATGATCAGTTTACTACACTATAATTTTAGCTCATTAATTTACACATTGTTACTTGAGGACTTAAAATATTTTATACACATAAACTTTCTTTGTTACTTGTTATTGTGACTTAAATAAGGGCCTGCTGCTGTAAAAATGTGTGTTTATGTATTGCTATTAATGATCCTTGATTACAGTTGATTTTAGAAAAAACTAATAATAAAATAGAATTATATATTACAATCTATTTTTATCAAGTTGCTTTTTCCTTGTTGTGGTGATTGCTTACTTGTTGTTGATAATGTGTTTGCATTCAATTAGATAGTTTCATCTCTAGTTGCCTTGGCAATAGGAAATCAAGTTGCCTCCATAACCACAGCTGGCCTTGGAGAGAAGGCTTGATTTCTTATCACCAAGGCAACTGGAGGTGAAACTATCTAATTTAATGCAAACACATTATCAACAACAAGTAAACAATCATCACAACAAGGAAAAAGCAACTTGATAAAAATAGATTGTAATATATAATTCTATTTTATGGTTAAATTTATCTAATTTGGTTAATAGTAAGCATCTAAATTTTAGCCATCCTAAAATGGAATTGGTTATTTTTGAGAATGCCTGTGATTCCTGAAAAAATAGCATAAATCCACTCTAGATCCTTTGACTTCCTGTTTGAGACACCCATAAATTAAATTTATTTCAAATTCACCTCAATCATTGACAGGAATCCACTCATTGGGGAGCCTTTCTCTAATTGAATGGAGAAGGGCCCCAGGTTAAACTTAGCTAATGTGGACCCTACTAGAATCCCTATCATTAACATATGTAAGAGATGACCAAATAAGCAAAATCTCCCCAGAAAGGGGGTGAAGTGATTTAAAAGATAGTAGACACTAGTGTACCCCAAGACCAATCAAGGAGCCTTGGGATGGATGATAGGAGGGAACCGAGCTGTTTCTACATAGGGGGAATGGCAACAATGTGGACCAAAACAATACCAAATAAAGTTTTAAGATTTATCTGTGGAAGTAGTTTCAGGAGTTTTGAAGTTCATATTAGCTTGCCCATAACTGATTAACACACAAAAAGCCCATACAATAAGAATGAGCTTCATGTTAAAGTTGGAAAGCCTTATTTATCAACTAATCAAGGTTTAGAAGTTTGAAAATATAGATTTATTAAACTAATATATGAATAAAAATTGTTGGAGAAATTGCTCTATCAGGGGGAATTCAGTTTAAATACTGAAGGGAAAAGGGAGTAGGCCAGGTGGTTACCAGAGTATCATGCAGGAGCTGTTGGAAAAGTATTGCCTTGCAGGACTACAGCCTGCACTGCAAGAAGAAGCAAGGTTGTTGTGGATTTGTGATTGGTAATTTGGGTCTTTGCAGTGGCCTGGGAGAGTTTCTGGGCTTGGATGATGATTATTTCTCTGGCTTGGTTGGCTTTGGTCCTTTAATTGGTTCTTGGGGATTTCTGGGAGCTTATGTGGTTTTGTGGAGTTATTTCCAGACATCTGATTGGTTAATCCACTGTTTGGGTCACTTTTGGAGCTCATATTGTGGATCATATTCAGTTTAACGTGTCTAAAAGCCTTAGTGTATCTTTTGGTTTTGGTTTTAAAGTAGGCATTATATCAAAATTAAAGATTACAAGTTTGCTTTTGCTTTTGATATGGTTTTTGCTATTGATTTCCTTGATCAAAAAACATTTATTATTCAGTTTTGAACTTGTTTTTGACGTGTTGATCTCCAAATCATTATAAAACCAGTATAATAATCTTTTGCATTTGAAAATTCATTTTTGAGATTGTTTTCCTTGGTGTCATTAATTCCAATAAGTTGTTCTTCCACATTGACTTTTGTGAAAGGAATGCAATTCCTTACAATCATGATATGAAATTTGGTTCTTGAATTTGGCAATTCCGCAATTTCATATTTGTTAATTTTTTCATGTTGTATATGATTTTTTAGACTTAATAAAATACCAAATTTTACATTAAAATCCCACATTTCTGATTCATGTATTCACATTTGTTTAATGTGTTTTGTCTTTAGTTAGTTGAGTTATCTGCACAAGGGATTAAAAAATTTCAAATTTAAATAAGTCAAAAAATTCAAATTAAATGTTTGATTTTATTAAATATTTTAATTTTCACTCAGATGAGTTGCCTGCAAAAGTGATTCAAAATTTGGACCAAGGATTTGACAATCCCGCATTTTTACATTTAGGTTCTGAATTTACAGTACAGGTTCTCCTGTAATTTCTTAAAGTTAGAAGACTTAGGATATTATTAGGTGAATGATAAAATACCACAGTCTGCATATTTCTGACACACACTGTATTATCACTAGTTTTATAATCTCAAATGACTTATTTAACAATTGTTGCAACATCTTCAATTACTCCTTATTGGGAAATAACGCCCCAAGTAGTTCACCAAATGAGTCACCGAATGGCTCACTGACTAATCATTAAGCTGGTGGCACTACTATCATTTGACCATCTATTATGGGGATCAAACATCCAGATCCTAAGCAGAACACAACTCAATTAAGCCTTGTGACTTAAGAGGAACATTACTCAGATAAGCCCCATGGCTCTCATGACATACATGGAAAGTATGTGGCTTTCCATGATACTATATATTATCCTATATTCATATCCAATAAAGTATCATTCTCTTCTTAATTTTCCCCTTTACTTTGTTTATTATACTTCTCAGAAGTATATGCACGACACAATTTATAGTTATTGGTTTACTAGTATTAACTGACAATTACACACTGTATAATCATCAGTCAATCAGACTTATTGAGACTGCCTTACCTTATGGATATGAGTTGTTATTTTAGTTCTACCAACAGCCTAATAAATGTGTAAATAGATTGCAATTACACAACACACAATCCATTTCAAAAATTTAGTCTGTATTATAATTACACAGTGTGTGATCCTTGATTCAATATCAAATTAGATTGGCTATTATATGGCGGCAACCATCAGAATTTAAACCGCAGAATGTAACATCCTCCATGCCGGCAATCTCAAAAAACATTTTGGCTTTATCTTTTACAGTTTAGCTTGCTACTTTTAATTGGAATCAAATTTAACTTTTAACATAAAGAATGTCTATTTGAGCAAAAAAAATCAATCAACTTACAATAGAAATGCAATCTTTTTGGAAATTGTTGGCAGGGGGAGGATTTTACATTCTGATAGTTTAAATTCTGACAGTTGCCTATACAATGTATAGTCCAACTCAAATCAACTCAAGTCAGCTAAAGGTACACCATTCAGTTATGGAGCTCTAATTAAAATTCAATATGGAAAAGAAGATGCCAACATTTTACTTTCTGCATGTAAAAAGATGAGGGTAAAATATTTATAATCATCCTCTGAAATCTGGCTAACTCTTTAGCACCATCTGGGGTGCACAAAAGAGTAGCCAACCAACCAACAATTGCCAGTAGGCCAGCTCAAGAGGAGTGTAAGCTGCAGCTGGGACACTATGCATGCCTTGAGAAGGCCAGTAATAGTAACAAAAGCAGGGGCAGCCAATCAGATTAGGCAGAACCAGCAAGAACAAGATCACTCACATAGATAGCCACTGCAAACTGTCTAAAAATTAGGGTAAAGGCTGTCACAGTATAAAAAGATAGACACCTTGAAGCCCAGCAAAAAGTTCTGAGTTATATTCCTGGAAAGATTGCAGCTGTTGGCTAGATCATATCCAGTAAATGAAATAACATTTGCAAGTTCTCTTCTACTGATTTGTCTATAGTGTCCTGGTACTTTAGACATGTATTTTCTATAACATTTGCAATGTTAACTAAGTTGTAAAGACATTCTGTAGCTTTGAACTTACATGCAATCAGCAAGATTACTCAAACAAGTAGTTTCCGCACCAATATTAAGATTCTTGCCTATTTTGCTATATGATAACTCTATAATCATTGATACCCAGTTAAATTCTGACACCAGTTTACAAGGAACTGAAATCCAACAATATGAAATCATTTTCAGAATTTTAAGATGAAATTTATATTTTAAACTTATGACAATGATGTCATATTGTAAGATTTTGGTGCCTAAGAAAAACATGTCAGAATTGGAGTGGGTACCTAATTCTTGCCTAGTTATCTTGATCCCAGAGATAAATAGGGACTTTTTGGCTCAAAAAATCCACTGACCCTGATTCATAATCTAGATAAATTTGCAACAAACACTCTTTCTTAGGTCAATATTATAGGTATAAATGCCCTTTAAAGTAAAGACCCTATTGTTGTAAGAGAGAGGGCTAGACTAACAAAGTCTGGCTCCCATCCTGGTGGGACCAACCACCAGGATGCCATCCATTGCAAGACTGGGATAGCTGCTTGAAGGAGCCTCCCAAAGGAGACTGGCTGAGAAAAGGGAGGAAAATAGGTATCCAGGGCCATAACCAAAGCACCAGTGAGCAACCACAGAGAGTGATCCCGGGTGGGAGAGATATCTGGATCCATTGTGGGAGTTTGGTGCAAGGAGGAGAGAGAGTGACCTGAGACTGTTGTGGGGTGAAGGTTGTGTAAGTATGAGGAAGGGGGTTCATCAATTCCTGATTCTG
This sequence comes from Entomophthora muscae, assembly GCA_014839935.2. NCBI lineage: Eukaryota > Fungi > Entomophthoromycota > Entomophthoromycetes > Entomophthorales > Entomophthoraceae > Entomophthora > Entomophthora muscae. The sequence continues at coordinate 114,518 of QTSX02007241.1, forward strand.
GAGAGGAAGAAAAGTCCTCAGGGTAAGGATCTGACCAAGGCAACTTGACAAGTGTAGTTAGGATGGCGGGGACCTGGATTAAATGACAGAAGGCATTGGAATGGAGACCAGGAGTCGGAACCAAAGTTTGAGCGACCAGGGACAGTTTGTTCCATACACCTGGGCTAGTGGTCCAAAACAATAGGAAGATGGGTACCAATGTCACCATGACTACCTTATACAAAGGAGACAACATGATTACAGGTGAGGGGTTAGCCCAAAACTTCCAGACACATAGTTCATGAGGGCTGGGGCAATATCAAGAGCTTGAGCCAAGTTCAGAACCTCTTGGATCAAATCTCAACAAACATGGGCGGCCAGTAGGGCAGGCGGGCAATCAGGCAGGAGAACCAGAGGAAAATGAGAGGGAGGACAGCAGTGGGAGTCAGGACAATAACCTTTGCTATTAAATAAAAACTCCAAAAATACAAATGAATTTGCAAAGTCAGGAATTTTATTTGATAATTGGAATTGATAAGCAAGGGACCTGACAGCCCATGCTTCCACTACATGCATAGGGAGGGTGATAGTGCCGGGAATTTTAAAGAAGGGTTATTAGAAAGTAATCAAAAGGGGAGCCAGTTGAAAGTAACGACCTAATCTTCCCCTGGTCTGGGGCCAAAAGAATAAGAGCAGCCAGCCCAGGTGTAAGGTACAGCCACCCAGTTGGCTAGGTGCATTCCAGGGACTCAGGGTGCACACTACCCCTAATACCTGCCTCTGACATCCCAACCGGAATGCTCCCAGAACCAATTATTTTGGGCTGAGGGACTCCCAGGCCGGAGGAATTGCTTGACTGGGATTCCGCTGATTGTGGGATTTTGCAACCAATTTTTCCAGGCCGCGGGTTAATCACACCCTGTACAATGTGACCTGCGTTTTCTCATTGGCCCGCCAATTGTTTCAAAATAGGACGACACCAGGAAAGCAAACAATCCAGCTGGATCAAAGTCTCCTCCACAGTTGGAGAGAACTCCAGAGAAGGGGAAGGGGTTTTGACCATGAAGGCCAGTACAAAACGCTTGTCCCAGGTGTGGGCCAGGTCCTCCAGGTTTTGAAGGGGCTTTGCCTACACACAGCCCACCTTTTTTGATGGTCTGGGAAATATATCCCTGTTCAGAGCTAATGGCGGGCCTCGGAACTTTACAATTGCTAGCTATTTTAAATCTTTTTGTTTTTATGCTTGCTTTTATCCATCACTAATTTTCTTATAAAGTGCTGACATTCAGATAAATTTTTGAGCCACTGTATCAGATTATTTTTAAAATAATAGTGGTTAATATTTTAAGATTTAAGATATATTGCTCAATTAATTCCATATTAGCTTAGTCATAGTGTATTGCAAAAATATATAATGTTATCAGGCAAAATCCTAACATATCTCAACTTATAATTTATTCAAAGCTCAGAAAGATTAAATCAAAAAATAATAATAGTGCCTTGAAAATGATTTATTTTGAAACAGGTAAAAAGAAGGATCAAAAACAGCCAACCAAAAGTGTATATAAAAAATTGATCAGATTACATATCTAGTGAATTTCTTTAGATAAAAGCAAAAAACTACTCTTATCTTTCATGTTTGATTTGTAGTTACAATAATAAATATAAATAAATCAGAAAAAAGCAATAGCTGTTGTGCTAAGATTCTTAAAGAGAGAGTAAAAGTGCTTAGTTAAGTATAATATGGCTGCATAGATAACAAAGATATATGCGTTTTTTCAGCTTTGGGTTGTTGCTTCCAAGCATTCTAAGTTGACAAGGTAACGCTTAAGACAGGCTTAAACTGAGCGTTTTATTGAGAACATAATATAATTTGACAGCTCTCAAATCATACATGCAAGTAAAATAATTAGCTTTGCTTTAAGGCTAAGGATGACGAAATATGTGTTATAAACAGCGACGTCATAATATCTTTTATTCGCAGGAAAGGAGATGAAAGCGAAAAAAACTATTGAATCGAGACAAGCACAAAACGAAAAAAGGAGAATAAAGTGCCCTTTTGAATCGTCCTCGATTTGACAAAACTGTTTTTCCAACCCTTAGGGCATCTCGATCTGTCTCACAACAAGCCCAGCGTGTCAAAATCCTTATCTTATAAGAATTGACAGTTAGACCATTGACTAAGACATTCCTTTCTACTTTAAATCTACTAAAAAAATTTAATATGGTTGTAAGTTGCTATTTCAATCTTTAATGTATTCTGGTCCTTTTTTGAACGAAATTTTAGCTTCCATTAGGTCTTTTACATACTGCTGAAGGGCATCCTATGGTAAAGATAAACCCCTTCGTCTTCTAACTTATCTAAGATTTAATTTTTTAGCTTGTCGAACTTAAAAATGGTGAAACTTATAATGGTCATCTTGTAAGTTGCGATAATTTCATGAACCTGACTCTGAGAGAAGTCATTCAAACTTCCCCCGTAAGCTTTATTTTCTACCTAAGCTGATTTTTCAGGAAGGAGATAGGTTCTGGCGTCTTGCAGAATGCTATATAAGAGGAAGTACAATCAAATATCTTCGTGTTCCAGACGAGGTATTTCTTCTTTTTCAATTTCTACCTTTTGACACACCATAATTTCTTTTTTAATACAACTCGATAGGTTATGGATATGGTGAAAGCAAATATGGCTAAGAAAAAAGCCAGCCGCGATAGTCGTATAGATGCACGTGTTGCTCAATCAACTAGAGGTGGACAGCGGGGTGGTCGAGGAAGATCTCAAGGACAACAACGTTCCTGAAATGGTTTTATAGTACTTAGTTCTGAACAATGCTATGGCTTAAAATATAGCTAGTCAAGTTCATTTTAGCTTTAAATTTGGTTTCCCCTTTCCAACAAGCATTCATACTCTCCTGACATACCATTGATAACTATTAATTTGAGGCCAGACCAAGTTGTTTTCTAGCATGATTTATTACAAAATTTTCATTTCAATATGGTCCCTGGCAAGATTTAAGGTTTCCAACAGTTGCTTACTTTTTTTAACTGGTAAATATTTGTAACTTTTCCCTATCACAATTGACAGATTATAACCTTTTCTAATCTGCTATTAAGATTACTTTGAAACTAACCACTTTGCCACACTACTGCACACAAGTTGTTTGACGGCTTCACAAAAACCTTACTAAAATTTAAAAGTTGTCCACACTGTATTATTTTATAATAGATCACTTTCTACAGCCAACTTTAGGATTACCCAAGAACTATGTGTACAGGTAGTAGTATAATGGTAAGCTTTTCTGCAAAGATATAAGTTGATATTGGCCCTGTTTATTTTTCTTGGTCTATACTGTAGATTCAGAACCTATTGGGAAAAATGTGGGATTGCCAAATTCTTTTGCATGAACTCACCAACTTAATGGAGTAATTTTCATCCCAGAACAACTTACTTTTTTATATATTAAGGATGAAAAATATTCCATTAAGTTGGTGAGTTTATGCAAAATAATTTGACAATCCCACATTTTTCCCAACAGGTTCTGAATCTACAGTATAATACTAGATTTTTGTTGCCTATCGAACTGTATAAATTAGAGTTCTTATAGTAGTTTTCAACCCGTTGAGATGAATGAATTTAAACCAGCCTAGAGCAGAACCAATGTAGCCTAAAAGGAAATTGACCAAACTCTATTAATAATTAATATTAATTCACCATTTTTTTAATTTTGCTTATCTTAACAGTTTTAGAAACCACTGTATAAAAAAGCAATTTATTATTATTTTTTATGATTATTGTAAATATACTTTTGGTAAAGTATGTATTTGGAGAATAGGAAAAGTTCAAAAGAGAATATGTATTATATTATAATTGGCAGCATGGGCATGATGGTATTTAGAAGGGCAAGTGCCTAAGGTCAAAGTTCCTAAGGTCTAAAGTGCAGAAATCAAAAATGGGACCCCCCAAAAGTGCAGAAATCAAAACACTATGTAGGGTGCAAAAATCAAAAATATCAAAGATTGAAGTGCAAAAATAGATTTTCCAGAGGTTAACTTCAAAGCCAAATAAAATACAGTTCTTAATATAAAGCTATATATTTTAAAAACTTTAATAGACTAAAAAGACCCCAAGAAATTCATTTCTGCAATAAAAAATATGTGCTAGATATTAAAAATATGCTTAAATTTGCTGTTTTTAAAAGAAAGTTTATTTTAGTTTCAAAAGAAAAATTAGACTAGAACTTATATGCAACTGTATTCAATTGAATATAAAATACAAAACTACACAAAAAACTGCTTTAAAATGTATTTGCATGGTAAGATCTTTATTGTCACAACATAAAATTAAAAGAAAGTAAAACCAATGCAAGATTTTATTTGAATTATTAAAGAACTTTTGCAATGTTCTCAAGATGAGTAGCCAGTTGGAGGAGTTGTAGGAAAGGAGGGAGTTTTTTATGACTATCTCAAAGATGTTGAGATCCTTGCTGCTCTGGGAAACACTTTGGCGTCCATCTAAAAACTCCTGGTAAAGAGTTTCATTGGTTGCTTGTTCAACTTTGAGCTTGTTGATCAGTACATTAAACTTGGGTTTCTTCACCCCAACACAGTTGGCAAACTTGTTATGTCAGCTTTCCAGGGAGGAAGTAGTCTTCATGGTCTTATTCTTAACAAACTTGAACTGGTTCCATTCAATCTTGTTTTCCTTTCTTCCATGGCGTCTGGTTTTAAGTTTTCCAATCCATTGGTGTTCAAAGTAATCAATAAATGAAGCAAAGACAGCTGCATTGTCCTCCATATATTTGGTATTCTTGAATGCCTCATAGATCTTGCTAGAGTCCTCCTTTCTCACCAAGGCAATGGCAGAAAAGGAGTTGAAGGCCACCTTGGGCTCCTGGGATGTGGATCTAGTAACCAGTCTGTTGAGCTCAGTGAAGCTCTGCAGCTTTCTTCTGAGGCATTGTCTGAAGTAAAGAAGCAACCATGAGGCTTGCTCTTAAATACCTTTTTAAAGGCGTTGGCTTGAGCAGACTCAAAGTCAACAAGGAGGTGGGTATGGTAAGGCTCTGATGTTTCCTCATCATCAGGTTGGCTTAGGGTTTTAGACTTCTTCTTCTTGGGGGTAGAAGTGGGGGCATCAGTAGGGGGAAGGAGATCCAGCTTCTCCTTTAGAATCTCCAAGGTATGAGTATAGTCATCCTCATTTTGTCCTGACATTAGAAAGTAAACCATTAGTAAAACCTTATCACCATACTTTCTATGGATGCACCAAAGCTGGGAAAAGATCTTAGGGCATGATGAGAAGGTCCCATCAGCCAACCAGATATTGGCTGTCATCAATCTCTTAAGGTTCTCCTGGGTGGCATAGCTGATGGTTCTTTTATGCTCATCTGGCCCATTGTCATGAAGGAGAAACTGTTCATCCTTGGAGGTGACTCTGAGCTCATTGGGTATATCCAGTTCCAGGAGGGAGGTGGCAGATCTGCCCACATTTTCAGACTTCCGGCAATTATCACTGACATACTTCTGAAGGGATCCAAAAGTACCAACTGCTATCTTTTGAAAGCTGGTCAAGTTGTGAATAGCCCTAGTGACTATTTCCTGGGAGGTAAGGCCCCTATTGGAAGGCTGTCTCTGGCGCAGGTACCACTTTATTAGGCACTGATATACTCCAGTTGGTTCCAGGCAGGTGTGCTGATTGTTCAGCTTCTTAAACTGGGTAAACCCAGTTGTAGTCAGGCGGGCGGGAAGGCAGGCCCCTCACACTTGTAATGATGAAGCACCAAGTTCTTCTGCTCATAATTACACTTAAACATAAAACCATCATGGTAGAACCCAGCATTGCCCTTGGAGGACATTATTGGGAAGGAGACAGGCAGGATATCTGGCAGTTGGAACTCCTCTTCATAGTTGCATATATTATGAACTTTAAGGATATCCCAGGTCTCAAGGCCATCCTCAGTTGGTATAGCATCTCCAGAGTTGTACAGGTCTTCATGTTCTTCTTCTGAGATGTGGGGAGGCGTCTCCTCTTCATCTGCCTGGCTGTAGACAAACTTGTGCCCAGTTGGGCTCTTGGAGGGGCTGGGGATAGGTTCCTCTTCAGAAGGCTCCTCTTCTGGAGAGGGGGAGGACTCAGGGGTCTTCTTGGTGGCCTTGGCAGCCTTCTTGGTGATTTTCTTGGTGGTCTTGGGGCCAGGCTTCTTGGATCTTGAAGGGGTGGCCTTCTTTGGGTTGATGGGAGTTGACTTAGGGGGCATCTAGATGGCTCAAAGTTAGTATTTTTTGGTTAGTAAAAAAGAATATAAATTATTAATAAAAATATCATTTTTTAACAGAATCTGAAATTCAGAGTGCTTTTTACTATATTTTGTTAGTTTTAATAAATATTTTAATTGAGATAGTCAACTCTATAATGCTTTTAAAAGGAGCAAAAAAGGGGCTTTTGATCAGACAATTAGAGAGTTTCAATTTTGGCAATTTGATCCCAACACTCCCTAAAAACATAAGAAAACATAGTAACAAATTAAATTAATTTAATATTTTTTCAAAACTGCCAAAATCTGCAGTTTTTACTAAACCCTTTAAAAAGTTACACTAAACTAACCCAAAAGGCCTGAAACTCTACTATGTTCTAAAGCAAGTCTTTAACCTTTAAAAGGTTTATTTTAAGCTTTAAACTTACACTGGTTAAATTATTATGGTTTTGTAAAGTAGAGTGTTTGTTTGGTTTAAATGCACTTTTGATTTCCGCAATTTTGATTATAAACACCTATTGGAGCTTAGTTAATAAAATATTAAATTCCAATCATAATTTAAAAAATATTGGTGAGCACTAAATCAGTGTGTTTTGAATTTTGATTTGAAGCTTTTTTGATTTGCACACTCTATTACTACACCCAGTAAGTTACTAAGTGATCATATAATATTTGTTTCATTCAGAACTCTATCTTTTACATAATAAAAATCACTGAAACTATAATCAAATGTTATACAGGTGATTGTGAACCTGTATGATAGGTTTTAATTTATTTGATTGAGTATGATATGATTTTGAAGCTTTTCTGATCATTTACATAGTGATAGAATCAATATTAAGTGATATTTTAATTTTTTTAATTTTGGGGCCCCAAATATTAAATTGAAGAGACTTCCAGACTTCAATTTCTGCACTTTTGATTTTGTCCCCTATATTCAAAAGGATGAAATATATCTATTTTAAAAGCCAAATTAATTTAAGGTGTGTTTTAAATTGCATCAATTTGGGCACTTTGAACTTGGTTTTTTGATTTTAGCTACTAGTAAAAACATTTTTAAAAAAGTCAAATTTAAGAAAAATATTAAATTTTTTGGAAAATATTTTTATTGAAAAAAGTGTGGAGATCAAAAAATCCATCAATTTGGAGGTTTCAATCTCTGCACTTTGACTTTAGGCACTTGCCCATTTAGAAAGGTTTTTAGAAGCCAAGGTTTTATTCTGGTAATGATTGGTATTGGATTATGTTATAATATTGTCATTGGTGCTTTTGAATTGAATTCTTGTGAAAATGCTTTTGGAATGAAAGCAATCAGATATTTTGAGATGAGTATAAAAAAGCTTTTATTTATTATTTTTTGAAAAATTCATCTTGTTATAAAAAACTTTAAATTGTTCTAATACTAGATTATTAAAGTTGTTTAAGTAAAATTGGCAAAATGCTTGAGATAATATACAACACAATTTTGTGTGTATATCTGGATTTCTTTTAAGCAATGTATTTTTAATGCATCAATTCAGATTTAATCATTTCTACCTATAAAAGCTAAACAACATCTATTGTCATTGTTAAAGTATTTATCATCTGGGTCATACATACAATTACTTGAATTATTGTAAATTCAGAACCTAATGGCAAAAATGTGGGATTGTCAACCCCTGGTCCAAATTTTGAAATGCATTTGCGGTTTGGCCTTTTATTAATTAAATTGATTTCTTTGTATTTTTATTTGAATATTTCAAATTGCAGGAACTCATAGGCACTTTGCAAATTTCAAGTTGAACTTCATATTTCAAGTGGACAAAATGACTTAACTGGAATCAGATTTCAAGTGTTCAAATCCACCAACCATTTTCATTAGAGTTTCTATGTTTTTTGAAACTGTAGGATTGTCAAATCTCAGAACCAAATTTCAAATCATAAATGAATGTCACTAGTAAGCTCAAATAATAACTACGGGATTTGGAATCCAAATTGAATACATGTTAAGCACACTAGGAAACACTAACTCAAATTGAGAAACTCCACTCTGGATAAAATCAAATGGAAAACTCAATCTCAATAACCATGTTTAGACATGAAAATAAAATAAAATGCAAAATTGTCTAAACCCAGAAATGGTACAATATCATACACTTTAAATCACTAATATAGAAATTCTGTTACTATTCAAGGCCAAACAAAGAGAAAAAAACAACCCAAAACTAAGCCTAAAATCTAAATAAAACACACATTTAATCCAAAACATATTTTTATTAAATTTTTATGGACAGACTAGCCGGCAACAGTCAGCATTTAAACTGTCTGCATGTCAACCATCAAAATTAATTTTATATCCAGGTCAACAGATTAGAAAAGTTTAGATAAAGTTTACTATCATGTAGCCTACTGGAAGTCAACACTTTTTAACAAGCAAAAAACCAAATGCTGAACATTTTACCTAGTAAAAATTAGGCTACAATTAGATTATTTAGGGTAATATGATCATGTAGAATCCAAAAATAAAATAAAAAATAATGCAAAATAATTAAAAATGCTAATAAAATACACTATAAAATAATTTACTATGGAATTAACTGTTTTTACTATAAAATTATTTTATTTACCATATAAAAAGTGCTTAAATTATTTTTCAAAAAACTTAATAAAAATTATTTATATTAAATAAAAAAATAAAGATAAATAATTATTTTTAAGAATTGTTTATATAACAGCAACCCAAATTTACATAGATTTTAGTACTAAACAACTATTTAAGCTAGATAATCCAGTCTCTAGCATAAAAATATTTTATAAAAACTATATATTTTTTCCAACATTTTAATTTAAATCATCTAGCTAAATAAGATAATTAGTTTTGATATTAAAACTATACAATAAAATATCAGAAAGAGCCAAAAAATGTTTATTGTAAACTAAGTTAAAGGTTTGTTGCAAGAGAGTACAGTGGCAATCTTTCCTATCTGCTCCCCAAGCTCAGATAGCTTGTAATTATTCTTGACAGCTGTCTTTATCTGCTCTTTTTAAATGCTAACCTTGTACTGTCTTCTCTTCTTTGGAGGCCTTACTTTCATATACTGAAGGGAGGAGACAGTCTTTTCCTGTTCAGCCTTAAGTTGCTCAAAGAAGGTGTTGTATCTGGGATTAACATCAAAGAAGGACTTAAGATGTTTATGCTAGCCCTCCAGTTCTGATGTTGTCTTCATTTCATCCTTGAGGACAGCCTGGTGGCAATTCCAGCTGGCCTTTGCTGCTGGCTTGCCCCTGCAACTGACCACCTTGCATCCCACCCACTGTGGCTCATAGTAGTCAAAGAAGGGTTGGAACTCAGCTTCATGGCTCAAGGCATAAGGGTCATTACAGAGAAGCCCAAATTCTTGGCTAAAATGCTCAGGTTTAATAAATGCAAGAGCAACAAACTTAGTTAGTTTAGCCCCCCCTCTCTTACACTTGTTGTGTGAGAGAGCTGAGGAGGATCTTTCCCTTAAGGCGTCTATTAATGACCTGTTAGTAATGAAATAAACACCCTTGTACCTTGCCATTGAAAGTTTTTACAAAGGCATTGTATTGGGCTGTCTCATAATTCATGATAATTATTTTTGGGGCCAAGTGCTCTATCACATTTCTTCTCTTCAGCAGCTAGGATGACCTCATCTTTATCAGAATCATCAGGATTGGCCCTTGTTGACAGACCAGGATTCTTTCCAGCCTCAGTGGGAATAGCTTTAAGACCCTCCTGCAGAATCTTAAATGCTCTTAGGTATACCTCCTCTGAGGCTCCAGGAAGAAGAAAATATGCAAAGGGGAAGACTTTATCATCAAGCTGGGCATTACTACCCATAGCTGATAGAATAACTTAGGACATGTTGTAAATGTCCCATCACAGAGCCAAGTCTCAGTAGAGCGCAGTTGCTCTAGATTCTTATAGGTGGTATAACATATGATCCTATCTTTTGCATCAGGCTCATCATTGTGAAGAAGTAACTGTTCATCTTCTTGGATCATCTGTAACTCAAGAGTAAGGACCAGGTCTTTTAGTTGGGTTGCACTTTTTCCAATTGGGTTTAGCTCTTGGTGTCTATCACAGATATACTTAACAAGTTGTTCACAGTCAGGGACAGTTTTAATATTCTCTTTGCTCAAGTTTTTGGTGGCCTTTACTGCCAGGTGAGTTGCTTTAATGTCTTTTGATACTGAGACCATTTGAAATAGGTACCACTTGAGCAGCTTCTTAATCAAAGTGTTGGGAGACATGTAGGTATGTTCCCCCTTTTCCAAGGTAACTTTATCCCAATCTTGGGTGTTTAGGCATGCTGAACAGCTTCTTCTTCACATGTGAAATGTTTGCTCTTGCTTCCTTGCTTCTGATTATTACAGTTAAACACATAGCCATCACTGACCATGCTTGGGCCACCTCTGACCAACATCAATGGAAAGAATTTTGGGAATCTCATTGGGATCTTGAAGGAGCCCTTAACATTGCAAATATTGTGGGCTTTTATTGCATTCCATGGACCAGGAGGAGTGTGTTGAAAACCAGGAAAGTACTCATGTTGCTCATCATCTTCTGTTCACTAGGAGCGGGCTCAGGAGAAGACTTGAAGCTTGTCTTTCTTTTCTTCTTGTTGATGGAATCTTCATCTCCCTCAGGCTCATACCAGCTATGGGAGGTGAAACCATCATCAGAGTCCTTCTCAGAAGCTGAAGATGTGGTTTTTTCTTTTTTGTTCATCTTTTTTAAGCTGTCTCTTGAGCACTTTTTTTAGAAGAAGAAGCCTTAGGCTTAACAGTGTCCTTGATAGTTTTTTATTGAGTTGTTTCTTATTAGTGTTGCAGCTGAGATTTCATCCTTGCCTTCCAATGTATCTCATAATACACAGGGGCACTCAATGAGTTGCCCCATGGCATGACAAACAGTATGGTCAATCTGAGTGCAATATCAAATTCCAGGTACTGTATCCTAATTAGGAGCGCTGCCAATTTGAAATTCTGATCCTTTGCTCAAGTTATTCCCAACCCAAACCTTATGTTAAACCTGTAACTGTGCCACCCTGTAAGGGATTCCATCCCTAACACAAATTGGGAATCAAATTTTAATTTTTTTGCAATCATTAAGAAGCCATAAGCTGCATTTATAAATACTATATCAGAAACAAAGTACAAAACCAAATCTCTAAATGAAATCAATTCAAAAACGCATTTGAAATTGATTAACCAATGTTTTAAATTTAACTTCAAAAACAAAAACAAAAGCAAACATGAAAATCAAGGCCATAATATAAATTCTATTTCAAAAACAAAAATCAAGGTTCCAGGCAACAATAACAACAATTCAGCATTAAATTTGGGCTCCAATAAATATAAAGCAATCAATCAATCCAAAATTAAATTCAAAGGATATCCAAACCAGATATTCAGGGACCTAAGTATCCAATCAAACCCAGCAAACCACCTAAGCCAAAGGAATACTTCTCATCCAGCCCCAGATTTCATTCCCAACCAAAGCAAGGCACAATAATGCAATGCAATATCCCAACCTTCCTCTTCTTGCATTGCAGCCTGCTGCAGTCCTGCAAGGCAATACTTCTCAAATAACTCTTGCAGATCCACCTGGTAACCAAAATGTTCCCTCCCTCACTTGAATTCAGTATTTAAACTGACAAATTACTCCCATCCAAATTGCTCCAACAATTTCTTTTTTCCCTATCAACCCAATAAATCTATATTCTCAATTCTAAACACTTGATTAGTAGATTCTAAAGGTTCCCCCCAACAACATGAAGTTCATCTTTTTTTGTATGGACTTTTTGTGTGTTAATCAATTATGGGCAAGAAAATGTTAACTTCAAAAACCCTGAACCAACTCCTACTGACAAATCTGAAAACTCAATTTGGTATCATTTTGGACCGCGTTGAAGACATGTCCCTTATGTTGAAACAGCTCAATTCCCACCAATCATCCACCCCAAGGCCCCCTGGTTGGTCTTGGGGTACACCAGTGTCTATTATCTTCTCAATCACTTCACTCCCTTCCTGGGAAGATTCCGTCTATTTGGTCACCTTCTACACATGCTAATGATAGGAATCCCAGTAGGTTCTACTCTGATCAAATTCAACTTGGGAGCTCTTCTCCATTCAATTGGGGAGAGGCTTCCCAATGAGTGGATCCCTGACACACCCCATGGTAGACTTGTGGATTCTTGATATAATATATAGCCATAATATTCTCTAAATAAAGATCATATCATTTCTATTCTTGTACTTTTGATTTGGACTGTTGTCTTTCTCAATATAAATACTAAACTATAAATTGTTTCAGTTGCAACAGTGGTAGCAGCAGTAGTTTCAATTAACAACCTACCTATAAGAAGGTTCCCCAAGAAAGGATAAAGTGCTGGCTGTATGGCTACTCCACACCAAGAAACCTTCCTCCTCATCCCTGATGAGGACATCCCCAAGGGGTAAATTATATACCAGGATCAGTTGGTGCTCACCAGCGTTTACAACCAACTCTGCCTGGGAAAATGTGACATTAGTGTCACCTCACCCCAGTCAGATCTGTCACAGGCATGCTGAACTTACAGCTGGAATCCTTCACAGGTGGCGTGGAGGGGGTCAACATTGTCAGTTGGCTCCACTCCACAGAGACCCACCTCCGTATTTGCCAAGTATCATAACCTATGTGGGTTGCCACCATGTCTGGGTGCCTCACAGGGCCCGCTGAAGTATGGTTCACCAACTGGGCTAGTCAGGAACATGAAGTTACTTGGATGACCTTTAGGGACAACGCCAAGTCCTTCTATAGCAAAACCTTCTTGCCCATTGTAGTGGGGACCCCTCTACTTTCTATCAAAAAGATAGGCAGTGTCCCTGAGTACCTCACAGTCTGGCTGTAAGCACTTGCTGCCACCCTAAAAGCCATCACTGATGGAAATGCAATGCTACTCACCCTCATTATCAATGGGTTAAAGCCCTACATCTTTAAATGGGTTCCTGTAGGGCGCTGTACTTCCATTGATGACTGCTACAAGGCCATTATTAAAGCTAACAATCAGGCCTTAATGGGATTCCAAAGATCTAACAATGCACCTCCCCAACCTTGTCCTGCACCTGGCAGCACCCAAAACCAAGTAGGCTGCTGCCAACCTTGTCAGCAGGAAAATGGGACTAAGCACCCTTGCAAAGGGGAGCTCCAACTAGCCTAGATTTTGGATTTTGGAAAATCCTGGGGGTTGTAGATACAAGAGATTCTACAACCCCTCTTTACCCACACTCTCAATTTCTCCTTGTCAATAATCCCTGCAACTATAACGTGCACAAGATAGAGGCCCTAGACGTGTTCCAAGTCCATAGTGACAACACTGTCCTCCAAGCTAGTCATTCCTCAAATAAAATCACCCTCTTGGACTATCTTTTTTGCTTTTGTGGGAACACTCACAGACTTTTGGTAGATACTGGGTCCAATCACACCATGGTTAACCAAGAATTTGCAGATTACCAGTAATTAGACCAAGTTCCCAGTTGCTTTAAAGCAGTACATGTGGCTGACTCCTGCAGAGTAGCCATCACCCATGAGACAGTAGCCTTCTCTTTAAGAATGCAGGACATCTAAGTTAAGCTCTCTGGGCCAATAACAGCAAGTCTCAGCCACAATGTTATTGCTGGCCTTGACTGGCTCTGACATAATTGTCCATACATTGACTGGTAAACTTCTGTGATTACACTCAACAGAAATGAGTTAGACTTCCAAATCTATCCCGTCAAAATGAGTAAGCTACTCCATGGCACTGTGTTTGTACGGCTCACAGAGACAAGTAAATATGATTTTAAAGGGGTGAGCTGGACTTTAGCCAGTGCTAAGTTGAGGTCTCTGCTCTGAGCCCACTGTAGCTTTCCCCCTGGCCACCACACCCCCGCCAGCACTTGTAGCATTTCTTGAGGAATACAAGGACGTCTTTAGAAAAACACTAGACCAACTGCCCCCTCTAAGAGAAATACAACATGCTATCCAGTTGCAAGAGTTGCTGCCAAAGGCATATCCACTATATTGATTGACGCCCAATAAAGACAAAACTCTCCCTCAACACCTTGCGGATGCACTTGATAAGGGCTTCATCTGCCCCTCTCTCTCACCATATGGGGCTGCAGTCTTCTTTGTAGCCAAGAAGAATGTGTCCCTTTTTCTTGTAACCAACTATCACACACTAAAAAAGTAATCATCAAGAACAAATACCCCTTGCTGCTAATTGATGATCTGTTTGATACACTTGCAGGTGCAAAGGTCTTCAGTAAGATTGATCTCACTGCAGGGTACAACCAGGTCTACATTGCGCCTGGGGATGAGGCAAAAATTGCCTTTTGCACATGCTACAGGTTGTTCAAGTGTTGGGTCATGAACTTTGAAATGACTAACACTATCTCCACCTTTGCCATGTTGATGGACAAAGCCTTTGAAGAACTGATTAGAAATTTTGTTGTTGGGTATATTGACAACATTATTGTCTTCAGTAAAGACCAAACAACACATCCCCAACAACTTTGTGCTGTACTCAACACCCTTTGCAAGCATCAACTAAAGGCCAAGCCTTCTAAATGTGATTTTCTCTGGTAAGAGCTCCTATCCTTAGGGCACATCATCTAAGCTCAAGGAATAAAGCCTGACCCTTCCAAAATTAAGGCAATCACAAGCATGCCACTCCCCACTGATGTGGGTCAGATGCATACCTTCTTGGGCATGGTTGCCTATTTGAAAAAGTTCATCCCCAATTGCAGAGAACTAATTGCAGCCCTCACTGAGCTCTTAAATACAAAACAATGCTTCCATTGGACACCTTCCAGAGACCATGCCTTTGAGACTTTGAAGCTGATACTTACAACTGCAACTGCATTGCAATTCCCCAACCGGAACCACCAGTACAAACTTGAGTCTAAAGCCTCAGACAGGGCCATAGTGAGTGTACTAAGAGTGGAAACCAATGAGGGTACCTTCCTTCCTGTGGCCTATAAATCCAGGAAGCTTACCAAATTAGAGCAATGTTACCCCATAAACAATAAAGAATTAGTTTCAGGGCCCATAATGGGCCAGAAAAAACCCTATGTTACATAGGTTTAATGCCTGCAATTGAGCAATTTTGCAACCAAATAATTGCATTGTTGATCACACTGATTAATCAAAAGGAAACTTTAAGGTCAAGTGGGGAATCAAATCCTGGTCAAGGCCAAATATGGGGGCAATTGGAGACTGTCTCAAAGCCAAGCAAAAAAGATTTTAGTTGGCCCACACCCTCTGAAACCCAGGAATGGGGACTTGGGTTGCCAAACGGCCCAAAATTTCCCTGCCAGCTTCCCCAGGGCAAAAAAATGAAAGGATCCATCTAAATGACAAATTAGGAGCCACTAATGGAGCTCAACTCAAGAATAACTCATTGACAGCCAATAAGAATTTTCTAGTAAGTCTAATTGCAGTTTCCCAGCAGGATATAGCTGGCAAACCTGACAACCCTTTCCTTGTTGATATCTTCACTTAATAAAATTTTGTTGAGTAATGCACACTGAGCATTTATACTTTTTAGGGGTTTATTACATTATCACAAATTTTATACTGCTGATACTTTCAAACAGAGAGTACCTCCAGTACCAACGCCAGGGCTGGGAAGCAGAGCAACTTCTTGCTGCCCCAACCAACCACCAACAGCCTTCACCCCATCTCCTGGAGTGCTGGACCAAGAAATAATTCCTGCTCCTGCACCACGCCTCTCCTTTCCTGATGTTCTTCTGCTCTACCAACTTGCCCAGCCAATCCTGACCATGAGCGCTGACACAAGAGAACTTCCTCTTGTTCCTTCCTCTTCATCATATTATTACAGCAATCTTGGGTTTCCCTACTTGACCATGCTGGGGCTCACTGAACAAGTGATTCCTCATATGGGAGTGTGGCTTACTTGGGCCACAGCTTCCAATTATGTGATGTGGATGGCCTCTGTCATCTACTGGGCCTTCCAGGCTTGACCCTTCCCCTTGACCAAAGGTTCCCCTGGGAGCAACCCAGGCCCTGTGTTGTGTTCTGAGGCACGGCACAAACACACAACGGGGAATCCTAACCTTAGGATTGGATTCATACTAAGTCTCAGTTAGATGGCAGGGAAGACTATGCAATTACCTTGTATCCCTGGATAAATAATCTCTACTAGTTGCGGCTAGAGAGAGGTACCAAAGTACTGGAAGACATAACAACAAAAATGTGAATAGAACTTATTTTTTATTGGTGAATAAGAAATGTAATATATAGTGGTTTGCAATACCCCAAACAATACCAGGACAGTAGGATCACTTGCCACAAGCATGAGTGAGGCAAGTGAGTTGCACAGAGTCAGGAAACCAAACAATTGTATTTCCCAATTTGGATATAGACTCATTTTGAGAGGCAAAAGCAAAAGAGAGAGATTGGTCCTCAAAATAGCCCACCAAAGGCAAAATCAAAACATGGTGAATGGCGGCATTCACAACATTGACTCCCTTTAGATTGGCCTTAGAGGGATAGTATTTGCAGAGGAACTTGGCATGTGCTTGGGCAAACAGACAATCACTGGAGAGGAGTTTCACAGTATACTAAGACCCTTTCTTGAAGGTCACTTCTAGAGGGCCAACCCACAATGTGTCCAGCTTATGAGTGCGTCCTCCCACTCTATGCTGATAGTAAAGAACCTGGTACCCAACATTGAACTCAGGCAAGGGGGAGCGTCCAGCATTATCAGGGGAGAGCTCAAGCATATTAGTCTTATATGCAGAGGTATAAGCAGTGGCCTATAGATCAATTATGCAGCTGACTAGTTATTTGATATGGTTATCAGGATTCATGGCCTTATCAAAGGAGAGTAGGGGCCCCCAAGAGTGATGGAGTGGTGGCCTCATGCCCATACAGCATAGCAAAAGGGGAATACCCGGTGACACAATGTTTGCTAAGGCAATACACAAAGAGAGCAGCAGGTAAGTATAGATCCCAATTTGCCGTGTCAGAGTAGGTGAGCTTCCTCATGATAAAAACCAGTGTTAAATTTGCATGCTCAACTGCCCCATTGGTAGAAGAGTTGTAGGGGGCAGAGAAAGACTGGTGAGACCCCAAAGCCTCAACAAAAGAGGTTACCAGCTTGGCGTTGAAGTTAGTCCCATTATATGAGAGCAACACTTGAGGACAACCATGGCGGTAGAAAACATCTTGTAACAGGAAGGCAGCAGTTGTCTTAGCAGTGATGTACTTAGTAGGGCAAGCTTCTACCCACTTGCTGAAGTGATCAACAGCAATTAGGATAAAGCAACAACCAGATCAGGAGCAGGGAAGAGGACCTACAGTGCCAATGCTGACAGTGTGAAAGGCATGTTGAGGGGGAACTAATTTGAACTTGTAGGAGGCAGCTTGCGGTCTCTGGAGCTGACAGTTGTGGCAACTAGCTATGATGTCTGGAATCAGCAGGCAAAGGTTTTTCCAGAAGTAATTCTTCTGAAGCTAGTCAAAAGTCTTGGCAATGCCTCCATGCCCAGTCTCTTTATGAGCTTACTACACCACTGAGAGGCAAAGACAGGGTTGTACATAAGGCAGATACTGATATTATACCTTCTTGAAGAGCTGATTGTTGCGTATGAGGGTATCTTTGGATATCTTGGACAAGGCCAGTTGTACTTATTCTGTCTCATTTTCCCACAAAGACAGGCACCCAATTAGTTTGCATAACCAGTCAGCCTCTGCAGGGTGTAAAGCAAGAATGGGCATTCTGGAGAGCCCATCAGCGTTCTGGTGTTGAATCCCAGGGAAGTGAAGCACTGTGAAGTTGTATCCCTGCAGACGCAGAGACCATCTATCTAGGCGCCCTTCAGGCTCCTTAAGCTGTTGTAACCACTTAAGAGAAGCGTTGTCAGTGACAACTGTGAAGTGGGTGCCATATATGTAGTGACAAAACTGCTTGACTACATGTAATATGGCAAGGCACTCCTTCTCTGTGGCACTATAGTTCTTCTCATGCTTGTTTAGCATGAAGTAAGTGTAAGCCACAGGATGGTCTACACCCTTGTTGTCCAGTTGGGTCAGAATAGCACCAATAGCAAGATTGTTAGCATCAGTGTATAGGATGAGCTCCTTATCATAGTCAGGATACACAAGGATTGGTGCCTCTTTGAGTTTTTGCTTAAGGGTCTCAAAGGCTTGCTGTTGACTGGTGGTCCATCAAAAAGGGACATTACGTAATAGCTGGACTAGAGGTTTACTAGTATTGGCAAAGTCAGGGATAAACTGTCTGTAGTAGCCCATCATCCTCAGAAAGACTTATACTTCTCGCAGGTTGGTGGGCAGAAGCATTTTGTTGATGGCTTCAACCTTCTTAGTCATTGGGCAAATCCCGGTCTGGGTTACTTCATGGCCTAAGAATTCAAGACACTCTTTGAAGAAAGCACACTTGGAAGGTTTTAGTTTGAGGCCCGCTTCTTGAATCTTTATGAACACCTCTTTGAGATGAGCCAGGTGGTTGGTGAAGGTAGAACTGAAAACTGTTATATCATCCAAGTATACTAGGATGCACAACAATTTCAAGTCAAAGAGGATGGAGTCCATGGCCCTTTGGAAGGTGGCTGGGGCGTTGCAGAGTCCCTGCGGCATGTGAGTAGGCTCAAAAAGCCCTTCAGATGTAATGAGCGCGCTTTCTGACAATCATTGGGAAATAGGTCAACTTGCTGGTATCCAGATGCCAGATACATTGCAGAGAAAAACTTAAAGCCTCCAAGGCGTTGGAGGGCATCATCAATAAACAGCAAGGGGTATGAGTCCTTCTTGGTCAAAGAGTTTAATCAGCAATAGTTCATCACAATATGATGACCCCCATCTTTCTTTTTTAGGATGAGTAGCAGGGATGCCCAAGGACTTTGGGAAGGGGCCAGCAGCCCAGCATCTAACAGTTGTTTGAGCTCTTTAAATACCTGGTTGTCCTCTACACAACTGCGGCAATATGGTTTAGCACGGAAGGGAGGAGCATTGCCAGTGTCAATCTGATGGATAACGCCTTTGGCTAGGCCATAGTTGGTACTGTCTTTGGCAAAGATTTCTGAAAATAGATCTAGCAAATTGAGTACCTCCTTTTGCTGAACCAGGGATAGTTGCAGAAAGTCTTGTGCAGTAAACAAGGATAGGACTTGGGGCTTGTCTTCCGGTAGATTAAAATCCTGAAACATACCAAAGGGATGAAGGGACAAGACATAAGGAGCATTCAGTAATTTGCTATAACCAACAACCTGCCCTCTGGATACATTTATGGGGAGAGCAGTTAGGTTGGTCACAAGCAATTGAACAGGGTCCTTATGGGAGACATCTAGGATTCCAGGACAGAGGTAAGGTTCATTGTGACCTAGCAAGGGAGGGGAGTACAATTCCAGAAATGTACAATCAGGTAGATCATAAAATAGTTGGGAGTCTAAGATAGCTTGAGAGCCAGGGGGGATGGTTACAGCGGACGTGGCCAGGAGAGGGATCTCCTCAGACGCAGGACAAGCCATGGGTGGACACTTCATGTTGGAGGAGTGAGTACGGTATTTTAGAGTGAAAATACCAGTGGGGTATTCTAAAGCACACATCTTGAGGCGCTTTCCAGGGACTTTAACTGGGTTTTCAAAGATCAGAGGGACTTTGTACCCCAGAATAGAGAGGTAATTATCTTTCAAGTTGATGATCCCATTATATTCCCTAAGGAACTGGGTACCAAATAAGAGATCATAGCTCTCATTCTCAAAGACAACTGCAGGTGCAGATAAGAGAAGCTTAACAAACTGCATGGGGAGAGCTGAATATGCTCCTATTGCTAGTCATGGATAGCCCAGCTGTACCATACAACTGGTGATAATTAAGGTCAGGGGCAAGCTTGAGCTTCTTGACAAGCTTCAAGGAGACAACTTTAACAGGAAAGCCAGTATCCAAGATGGCCTTGATCTTCACCTTTTGGATTGATATTTCTACCCAAGTGGTAGTACAACCAAAGGGTGGGAGGAATGCTAGGATGTCTTGATCATCTGCTAGTTCTTTGTCCCACTTCTCAATCATGCATCTTAATCCCAGAAACCCCTTATAGACAGTTTTAAGAGGAAGAAAAACTGGCACATTATTGAATACAGCGTCTGCAACTTCAGTGGCTTCTTCTGATGACTCTACTAGCACAAGGGACCTCTTTGCTTGAGTAAGATATGGGCAAGAGACAACTTCTTTGGCCTTAGACAAAGGCTTAGTAGTTGTAGTCTTTCCTGATCACAATTTATAGGGGACAGCAAGAACTGAGTGTCTGTACGTGTCAGGGTCATTGACATCAGAATTGTCTAAGTCAGAGTTGTCAGAGATATTGTGAAATAAAAGGAGGATAGGAGGAG
Organism: Entomophthora muscae; assembly: GCA_014839935.2. Classification (NCBI taxonomy): domain Eukaryota; kingdom Fungi; phylum Entomophthoromycota; class Entomophthoromycetes; order Entomophthorales; family Entomophthoraceae; genus Entomophthora; species Entomophthora muscae. The sequence continues at coordinate 135,145 of QTSX02007241.1, forward strand.
CTTCAGTATCAGCAGGCTTGGAGTCAGTTATAGAGGGAGGGATTGAAAGAGACTGGGAAGAATTTTCAACCAAGAGCGTCTCTGCCTCTAGGTTGACTGTTATTTTCCCACCTGCTCCTTGGGATCAGCTCCTTCAACCCAAGGGTTGATGAAGACTTGAGAATGGTGACCTATCTGGCCACAGTTGTGGCAGCCTTGACGTTGAGGAGGATTTTGCAAGTTCATTGTAAGGATGCAAGGGCCACAGGAAGACAAACAAGAGTTAGAGGCGGCACAATTCTCCCAAACAACTGCTCCAGAGTGGGTAAGGTGCATATCCTGCAACAACGTCTTTATGCTCTTCATGGAGGAAAGCATAGCTTTATGGGCTTTGAAATGGAGGCACATAAGCTGATTAACCTTGAGGGCTTGAGCGCAATCCATGTAAGCTTTGTGAACCGTCAGCTATCTGCTTGTTATCAGTTGTTGTCCCTTCATGTAGAATCTGTCTGCAAATTCAGCTAGAGTCTCCTTAGGCTTAAAAGCAATGTGCATAAAGGCTTCCTTCTTCACTTTCAAGCTAAGGTTGCCACCAAATTTGTCAACCAGGAGTTGCTTCATATCTTCCCAAGTCTCAATTGTGGGCAGCAAAGGCACCACCACCTCTTGGCAGGTCAGGTGTAGACAGGTCAAAATATGTTCCTTCTTAACTACATCTGATGCTTGTCTCATGGCATTTTCATAGATTGTTAGGAAAGCTGCAAAATTCAAGGTTTTGGGATCAAAGACTTGCTTAAAGGTAGGCTTGAAATGTGCTTCAGGAGTCAGCCCACCATTATTGCTATTGAGTACATTTATGCGCAGGGAGAATTCTGCTTCAGATTTGGAGGGGGTTGTTTAGCCCACAGCTGTCAAACACTTTCCTCAAGGGTAGTCAGGGTCTCAACAGCGCGGGCACCTGTATCATTAGCTAGAGTAGTCTGTTGCTCAGTAACATCTAGGCGTTGGCCTTGGGCTGTTACTACTGTGGAGAGCTCAGCCAGTTGAGAAGTAAGGGATGGCCCCACTGAGAGGCAAGAGGCAAACCTGTTGTTTACTGAGTCAATCAATTCACTCATCTCTTGTATGTCTCTGTCTAGCTCAGCATGGTCCCGTTTCAAATGATCCACCTCATTAGCTAGGGCAATCAACTCCCTAGCTCATTGGATTTGAGGGACTCCTGACAAGCCAGGGCAGCAGCCATCTTCATTGACAGCCCCAGTTGAACTAACAACAGACACCATTGCCTCACACAAAGTAGCAGCCTCTTGTTGTAAGTCAGCAACCTGATTTGTCAGAGCAAGCACTTGAGGATCAGGCTGGGGGGCTTTGGTAGGGCAATCCTGACTGCAAGTGGATGCTCTTAACTCTTGAATGGCATCCCATAGTCTCTGTTCTCTATCCACTAATTCATCAGATGGAGGAGAAGGTAGGGCATCTGATTTGGAGGTAGATAGTTCATTTACTTGAGTCTGGAGTTTAGCAATGATAGTGACAGTAGCAGCCCTTTCTTGATCTAATTCCTTGCCAAGTTTGCAGAGGCCTTTAGCGGCAAGGGCTGCTACTTGCTGCAGTTGCTCAAAGGAAAAAAGTGCTGAACTTGTTAAGTTGTTGTACAAGTTGTTCAAATTTGGTGAGATAGGCGTTTAGGGTGGAATCAACTTGGGCGCGCCAGGGCTGTCCCACCTGGTGGAACTCATTTAAATGCTCTCTGACATATTTAGGGATGGATTGGCGCATTTGTTCAATGGAATTAACCAAACGGGTCTGGGAAGTGACAGAGGCATGTTGATTGTCTGATACCAAGGAAAACAGGGAGTGGATCCACTGTTGATAGGCAGCAAACTGATCCCAATGATAAGTGACAGCTGCTTATAAGGACAAGAATTCTTGAACGTGGAGCCCTAACACTATTTGATGATGGGCTAAGGCAGGCTGCACAAAGGACAATAGTAAGTGCTCAGAAGAGCCAGCTGCTGAGAGGAGATGCTGTGGAAATTGAGGAGCCACAATCAACTTGTAGTATTCAGCCTGACTGAACTGCAACTGGAGGCAAGGGATGGCTTCTTTGCGGGCTATTCCAAGGGCTACTGCCATGACTTGCTCTAATTCAGGGGTACCCATGGGGTAAGCAACTAGGTAGGGACCATTCCCAAGGTTCAGTACAGTAGGGACAATAGGCAGGTCTGTGATGTCTTCCTCAATAGGAGGGCTGGTAATTTAAGGAGAAGTTGGCTCTTGTATAGGCAGAGACAAAGGACCTGAAAACGTGGATGCAAAAGGGATAACCAAGGGGCTTACAATCCCTGTAGTGAGCACCATTTTTGTTGTGTTCTGAGGCGCGGCACAGACACACAACAGGGAATCCTAACCTTAGGATTAGATTTGTACTAAGTCTTGTTTAGATGGCAGGGAAGGCTATGCAATTACCTTGTGGCACTGGATAAATAATCTCTACTAGTTGTGGCTAGAGAGAGGCTCCAAAGTACTGGAAGACATAACAACAAAAATGTGAATAGAAATTAATTTTTATTGGTGAATAAGAAATGTAATATATTGATAAGGAGCGTCTTTTGGGGAAGCTTCAAATATGGAATTAAGAAAGAAGAGAAGCATATTTTATTGGATAATACTTTAGACTTATATAGACTTGACCATGGTGGGGATTTAGTTGGATTGAACCTAGGGGTTGGTCATGTGCAAGATGGGTTTGAGCCACTGGATACTTGGACATTCAGGTGATATTTCTTGGTTACCATTCTTGGTATGTCAAACGGTATATTGGGAGGGGACCAAATCGGGCAATGGCTGGATGTTAAGTAGGTTGACAGTAGCCAGAATGCTTGTACATCCAGACCCTTGACACCCCCCTTAAGGGGTTACTCTGGTGCATCAGGAGGGGGCTTTGTTTTCACGGCTGCCACCTGATGCTCCTGGAGCTGTTTACTAGTTGGAACCAGTCTGGTCAAGTGCTCTCCTTTACTGAGGCAGAGACAGGTTCTGTGGTATTTCTTGATAATTGGGTTTTTGGCACCTTGTAATTTTACTAGGTAGGTGTTGACTCTGGTCTGTATTTGATGACTCTTCCTGGTCCCCAGTGTACTGAGTCTAGTTTCTTTCTGTTGCCAGCTAGAATTCAGACAGGGGAGTCAATGGGAAGTGATTCCTCTGTGGAGGTTACCTTTTGTGTCTTGAGCCTCTTTATTTCTGCTATTTTAGCTTTGAGGTGGATGTGTTGTAGATTTGGTGCTTGCTCTACTGTGGGAGGTTTCCCCGGGGGATCTTTATGTAGGACTCTTTGTTGTGGGTGATTATTTCTGGTTTGTAGCTGTAGGTTAGCTCAAACAATGAATAGCCTGTCCCTTGGTTGGTGCAGACTTAGGATACTAGTAATGCATGTTTCACGTATAGTGGCCATGGTCTTTGGCTTTGCCATACATTATTTTCTCTAGGGTCCTGATAAGGCTGCCGTTGAGGCGTTTCACTCTGCTGTTGGCCTGTGGCTTGTATGGAGAGGTTGTGGAGTGTTTAATGTTTTTGGATTTTAAGTTGTCATTTACTATGTGACCTGATAACTTGGTTGCTCCATCAGTTATGATGTAGTCTGGAGTGCCATAGTTGGCTATGATTGCTTTACTAATGAAACAGTTGATGGTTTCTGCTTTACAGTCCTTTGTTGCCCAGCAGATGGGCCAGTGTGTGATGAAGTCAATAGCTACAATTAAGAAACATTGGTTTATTTTTGTTTCTGGGAAGGGGCCCACTATGTCCAGTCCCCAAACCTTGAATGGCTCAGGGTCTGGTACTGGGTTGACTGTTGGCTGAGGAACCCTTGTACTGGTGTATTTCTTGCACACTGTGCAATTTTTTAGAACATCAACTATATCCTGTTTGAGGTTGGGCCTCCATACTATCTCTTTAAGTGTGAGGTATAGGTTGTTAGCCTTTGTATGGCCTAGTAGGTGGTGATGTCTTAGTATGGTGCCAACTCTTTGTGCAAGTGGGATGTACGTGACATATTTGTCATTAATAATTTGGTATACAATGCCATTTGATACATGTAAATAATTTTTGTTACTTACTAATGTATCATGAGTCAGTTGATGTGTTGAAGGGTCTTTCCCTTTGGTTTTATACTCAGTGTTGTACAGGTTTGGCAAGTCAGGGTCCAGGTGGTCAGGGTGATCCTCTCTAGGCTGGCATAGTCTATAGAGAGCGTCAGCTGTGACCAGCTCTGCCCCTTTTTGTATTGGATGTCCAGGTTAAGCTGTTCCAGCAAGGACATTCATTTGGATTGTTGCCGTGTAAGTGTGTTCTGAGTTTTGAAATAGATTAAGGATTTATGGTCAGTTAGTACTCAGACGTTTAAATGTCCTTCCAGATAACATCTCCATTTCTTGCATGCATGGTATATTGCTAGTAATTCCTTATCCTGTATTGGGTATCTCTGCTCAGTATTTTTTAGTTTTCTGCTTTTGTAACATACTGGCAGGAAATCTTGCTTCCCTGGCTGGCAGATGCGCAGGACTGCGCCAATGGTGGTGTTGCTGGCATCTGACTTGAGCTTGTAGCACCCGTTATTATTAGGGTATTGCAAGATTGGTGCTTCAATCAAAGCTTGTTTTACTAATTGAAAATTCTTGTCGCATTATGGAGTCCAGATGAATTTCTTTTTGGCATTACCCTTGGTTAAGTCATTGATTGGTGCAGTTAACTTTCCACAGTCTTTGATGTATTTCCTTAGGTAAGCTACCATACTGAGAAAGCATCTTACTTGTTTCACACAAGTGGGGCGTTACATGTTATTTATGGCTTTTATTTAGTCTGGATCTGCTTTGATGCCACTGTCAAAGACAATGTGGACCAAGAACAGGAGTTCATTTTCCATAAATTGGCACTTACTTGGTTTTGCATAAAGTTTGTGCTCTGCAAGTCAATCATGTATTTTGCAGACATGTGTGAGGTGTTCCTCTTTTGTTTTTGAGAATATGATGTATTTTCAAGGTAGCATAATGTATTTGAGAGACCATTTAGTGCTTGGTTCATCATGGTGACAAATGTTGCTGGGGCGTTTGTCATCCCAAAATTCACTACTTTACATTCAAACAACCCAAATTGTGTGTGTAACGCGGTATTTGGTATGTCTTTCTCATTACTTCAACTTGGCTATAACCTGAGGTGAGGTTAATTTTGGAGAAAAATTTGGCTCCTGAGAGTCTTGCAAACAGATCCTCTATAAGTGGAAGAGGGTATTTATTCTTTACTGTGCTTGCATTTAGTGCTCTGTAGCCAGTTACTAGGCACAGAGTGCCTTCCTTTTTCTTAACAAAGACCACTGCTGCCCCCCATGGGGATTCAGACGGGCGGATGAATCCTTTTGCTAGAATTCCTCAATATGGGTTTTGAGGGTTTGGATATCCATGGGGGAGAGTCTGTAGAGGGGTGCAGGTTTGGGCATGGCTTTGCATAGATCAATGCCATGTTTGACCTCCTGTTTGGGGGTAGCTTGGTGAGTTCTTCCTTGAATACATGGGCGTATTCATTTAGGAGTGCCACAAGCTCTGGGCATTGGATCTTGGTTGTTTGTATGTCATTAAATTTAGTATACCTCATTATGTGGAGGGTACTGTCTTTGGTTAGACTTTCTGAGTTGTTTTGGTTTATGACTTGGACAAATACTGTGTCTCTTAGGATGAGATTGTTAGGTTCTTTGAGCATATTAAAATTGACTCCATTGCGTTTGATGGTCATGATCTTTGTTTTCCAACATACGTTGGGGTTCACTCAGGTGAACCAGTCCATGCCTGCTAAAATGACGTAGTTTATACTGTTCATGATGAGTTCTTTGATGGACGTTTGGATGCCTTAGAGGTCAATTCTGAAGGGGGTTGTTTTGCTTTCAAGTAGAACTTTTGACTCGTCCGCCATTCTGCTGTATTTGAAGTTGGATTTGACAACTGGTATTTTGTATTTGGTTACAAAAGGTTTGATAGCCATAGTGTGTTGTGCACCAGAATTGAATAAAATTTTAAGTGTATGTGATTTGTAAGTGCATGGTTAGACAAGGAGTTGTGAGCAATCTTTAATTTTTAAGTTCATAAAAATGGAGGATTGCGGGACACAGGGGATGCAAGCAGCAAAGTTTATGCTTTGGTACAATTTCTTGTCAAGTTGGGGGGAGACAGGGGCACTTAATCCTGTTCCCCCTCCTCTTTTCCCTGTTCCTCTGTTTTGAGACCTTCAAGGTCAGAGAATGTGGGGTCAGATTCATAGCGGGTTGCTACTTCAGCACTGTTAACTTTGGCAGTGTCCTCTTTCTTGGGACGGGAGCGGTTTGCACTTTGGCTACAATTGCCATTGTTACAAATGGAGTTGCCAGTGCTATGATTGGTATTTTGGCGTTTATTGACATTAGAGTTTTCTCTGCCATTGCTTTTTGAGGAGCAGTTGCAATTGTGTGCAGCATATTCCATGTTGGCGCGTTTTTCAGCATGCTTGGCTTCAGCAATGAGCGCAGGCATGGAGGTGTTAGCCTCTGGGCAGATGAGGGCAGCAACAAAGGGTTTCATTCTATTGATGAATGAGGCTCTAGTGTGTACGTTGTCAGCTTGTGCTGGGTTTTGAATTTTGTGGCGTATTTCCTCAAATTCATTGGCGTAAGCTGTGATAGTGGTCTTCTGAGGAAGATTGCTGAGCTGTATTGCAATGTCTTAGAGAGATTTGGTGATGCGGAAATTGTGGTTGATGTCCTCTTTGAACTCTTCCCAGTTGTCAAGCTGGTTGTCAGTTTGTGAGCCAACCCAGGTGGCAAACTAGTTAGCTGTGGCCTTGTACAGGTGCTGGCTGGCTTCCTGGACCCATTTCTCATGGGGGATGTGGCTGGCGCGGAGTTTGGCGGCTGTGTGGTCTAGCCAGTTGATGTTGTTTTCTTTGTTTTTACCAAAGGACTTGTTGATACCAATGTATTTGGTGTTAGTCACTTCACCTGTGATAGGTGGTTGTGCGTTTGTTTGTGGCTGAAGAGGACAACTGTATTGAATAGTCTTGGCGCATGCTTTGGGCATCACCAGACCTTCAAATGTGGTGCATCCACTAGGTATATCTTTGTTGATGTTGTGGGTGCAGAAGTTTGTTTTCCAGGTCTCCTGGGATGTGGCCTGGTTGAGTACGTGAGCAAAGGTGGGCGGGTTTTGGTCAGTCATTTTCTCTCTCATGGGCGTGGTTGAAAAACCGTAGCTGCTACCAGTGATAAGGAGCACCTTTTGGGGAAGCTTCAAATATGGAATTAAGAAAGAAGAGAAGTATATTTTATTGGATAATACTTTAGACTTATATAGACTTGACTGTGGCGGGGATTTAGTTGGATCAAACCTAGGGGTTGGTCTTGTGCAAGATGGGTTTAAGCCACTGGATACTTGGACAGTCAGGTGATATTGCTTGGTTACCATTCTTGGTATGTCAAAGGGTGTATTGGGAGGGGACCAAATTGGGCAATGGCTGGATTTTAAGTAGGTTGACAGTAGCCAGAATGCTTGTACATCCAGACCCTTGACAATATAGTGGTTTGGCAATACCAAAAAACAATACCAGGACGGTAGGATCACTTGCCACAAGCAAGAGTGGGGCAAGTGAGTTGTGCAGAGTCAGGAAACCAAACAATTGCATTTTCCAATTTGGATATAGACTCATTTTGAGAGGCAAAAGCAAAATAGAGAGATTTGTCCTCAAAATAGCCCACCAAAGGCAAATCAAAACATGGTGAATGTCAGCATTCACAACAATCCAACAGTATGTCAAACCTATCAAAACTCTTAAGCCTGAGCCCCTATATTCAATTGATAATAGGGGCACTTTCTATGTTTGTTTTTATAATTGCAGCTTACTACACCTACAAGTTTTGCACACACTACACAATTTCCCACAACAAACCTAGACCTGAAACCCACCCAAGTACTTCACAAGTACACAACGTCAACATATCTACCTCAAACCAGAACGCCTATGCATTCACCAGCTTCCTTGACCTACCCAAGATGGACCTAGCCAGCTTCAAGAAAGGCATGGTCATTATTAATGCCCTGTTCAGGGCCCACCCTGAGAACTATAGTGATAACACCCAAAAGGTGATGATGGTGGCAGCACAGTTGAAACACGCCTTATATTCCACCATACAGTAAGGGGATACCATACTACACTAGCTCTGTACCTTGAGTCATATCAGAGGACGTAACCTCTATGAAATAATGAAGTGTGAGGTTTGTTGGCCCCAAAAATGCCAGGGCATCCTGGACCTCCTTGAGATGTGTGTTATGTGTAAAAAAACACGTCTAAACCTGCCCTGCCCAAGTCAGTTCTGAGAATCAAGGCCATGGAGCCCTTCAAAAAATGGCTCTTTAACATTGTGGGGCCCCTTTCTGAGGATAAATTGGGCAATAAATACATCATCACAGCAATTGAATACTTTGCCCATTGGCCAGTGACATGGGCAACCACTAATCACACTGCCATCACCATCACTTGGTTCATTGGCAAAAAGATTGTGGCTTGCTTTGGCTGGCCATAGCATCTCATCATCAATGGGGGGCCTGAACTTATAGGTAGTGTTATGAAAGCATATTGTGTCAAGAACACGCTTCAAACAAGTGGTCACAGCACTATATTACCCTCAGGCCAATGGGCGCATAGAACACCTAAATGGCTCCCTGGTGCAAATAATTGCCAAACTCTCTCAGGAGCACCCAAATACTGCCTGGAACAAACACCTTCCAACCACTTTACTTATCCTACAAGCTAGAATCAATTGTGGTACAGGGTTCAGTCCCAGTGCTATGGTCTTTGGGACTACTGATGACCTAGAAGGGGTAGAACAAGGGAAGTTACAATCTACTGTCCCCAAGAAACCTCCCCTTGTAACTACTCCCTCCCTGAGCCAATGGCGCGCCAAAGCTTGCAACATAGAAAAAGAGCATATCAATGGGGGACTAAACACCTTGAGGCAAGGTACACTGTGGGTGATCCATTCTACACCTGTCAGGGCCCAGAATACCCTAGACAATCAGTTAGCCTGACTGAAGATAAAATAACCAACAGCATGGAAAGCATTTCCAGCTCCCTTCTTGGAAGAAAACCCCTCTTTCTGACTCCAAATAGCCAGAGGTTTGCAAGGCCCATGTGCTGCAAAACCCTGGCGTTGAAATTAAAAACAAAATTGGGCTTATTTGCTATCAGGAAATGGTAAATCAGGAAAGCAATTGTTTGATTGGGCGCTCAAATGCTCACATGTTCTAATAATAGCTGTGGCACCTCAGCACACTGCAGCCAAACCCATGACCATGAAAAAACAGCCAATATTATTCCCTTCCCAGGTCCCAGTGCACAATTTCTAAACCATTTTGCAATTATTACTGAAAATATTGCCACCAGAGGCCTGGTGGCACAAAAGGCCAAGTATTCCTCAGTAAGTATAATTAGTGAGGAGGAGAAGCCTTCCTCACAGTTGACATATTAAAATAAATTCCTTTATGCCCAGAACCCATTATTTTCTTGCAGGAATTATCTATTTTTGCACTAATATAATCATTATGTTTGACTCTATTTGTGAATCTACTATACAATATAACCACGCCTATCTGTTCTATCCTGGCTCTGCTCCTGCCCACTTGATTTTTCCACCTTGTGCCATTGACTTGGAGTTCTTCCACCCTCACTGCCTGGATCTCCCCCTGGCTGTTATAGAGGCCCAATTCTGGCTATCATGGAGAAGATCACAACCACTCCCTCTTTTCCAGAGACTCTTCCTGCTCAGGACTTCAGTAAGCTAGGGTTTGTCTACATTATAGTATTGGGGCTGGCCATTCAGGTTGTGCCCCATACTGGAAGTTGGCCTCCTCTGGCTACTGCTGTAAATACACCATCAGGATTTCCCCCATTGTGTACATGGCCTTTCAGGCCTGGCCTGCCTCCCCTGTGGGAGTCCAGCTGGACTATGTTATGAGCTGTGACAGTATATCAACCATATCTAAACTAGTAACCCTGAGTCCATATTCTACTTTGATTATAGGGGCATCTTGTATGCTTTTATTTGTGACCTCAGCTTACTACATAAGACAGTATTTGACCAAGAAACAAGAAACAAACAAATGACAAGAAGAAATTGTTGCCAAGCCATCCCAGGTCCAGACTGTGACCATCTTCACCTCAAACTAAAATACTGCTGCCCCCACAACCTTTCCTAACCTGCTAAAATGGACTTGGCTGGCTTCAGAAAAAATGATCATGATAAACGCCTTGTTTTGCGCCCACCCTGAGAGCTTCTGAGACAACGCCCAGAAGGTTATGATGGTGACCACCCAATTGAAGGATGATGCCAGAGAAACCTTCTTGACCAGATTAGAGGAAGACCCAGACCTCATACTCTCTTACAAACAATTCCTGAAGAGAATGAACTCTGCAACCACCCCTGTTGGGGCCAAGATCCAAGCTTATATGGGGCTCATCTTCCTGACCTAAGGAAGGGATGATCTGGAGACCTACATACAACAATTTTTACGCCTGGCAGAGGCCGCCAATATTCCTGAGAACATATCAGGATTTCATTTCAAAACAGTCTGAACCCACGCCATGCCAGCCTAATGAGACACCACCAATGTGACACCCCAAATACAAGCCCCTGGCTACTGCCAGAAGCATGGACTTCAGCCAACCACAAGGATACCACGCCAGTCAACCCTGGAACAACCAGACCTCTGGTGCAAGTAGGCCCTGTTTGAACATGACCCCCAAAGAGTGCTAACACCATGTCAGAAGTGGGCTATGCTTTTATTGCCACCAGAGTGGCCACTTATCCAAGGATTGCACTAATTGTTCCAATGGAACCCAAGGAGCCACCATTTCAGCAATAAACAATTCTTCCCAGTCCTACCCTATCATTGACACTATTTTATGTTACCATGAACATGAGGTGAGCACTTTAGCCCTTCTAGACAATGGGTCAACCCTCAACTACATGGAACATAGCCTAGCCAAGAAACTGGGTGTACAAGTCCAAGAAAACTCCCAACTGGTAACCTTGGGCAACAAGACAACAGAACTGTCACACAAATGCAAAGAGTCCTACTCCTTGAAGCTAAATGTGAAACTACTGCCTATCAGATTCTAAGTCATGGAGAAGCTCCCCAAACCTGTAATTATAGGCTTCAAATGGTGGGTTGACAACCAACTGAACTTAGACTATAAGAACTATAATGTGACTGTCACTCATGAGAGCCAAACCTTAGAGGTCCCATGCTTGAACCCTCAGCAAACCCCAGAGCTAAGCAACATCACCATGGAATCTTGCAAAGCTGAGATTACAAAGTGTTTGAAGCCTTGGGATTCCATCTTCTCAGAAGAAGAAGCCACTGCCTTCCTAAACACAGTCACTTTAACCACGCCGTTGATCTCCTCCCAGAAACCCACCTTAAATATGAACCTGTTTCCAGTTGCAATATGAAAGAACAGGTTGCCTTAAGAGAGTACCTGGAAAAGATGTTAAATAAGGGATACATACACGTCTCCAAATATCCCTGTTTGTCCCCCTTACTGTTTGTTAAGAAGAAGGGCGGTGACCTATGTTTTTTGCTGAACTACCAGTACCTAAACAGCATCACTGTGAAAAACCAATAAATAGTACCTGATACTGAAGAACTTTCAGACCAGCTTTCAGGAGCCAAAATTTTCTCAAAGATTAATCTAAGGGATGCCTTTAACCAGATCTGTATCAGGACTGGTGATGAATGGAATACCACCTTAAAGACTAGGCAAGGTCTTTATAAATACCTGGTTATGCTGTTTGGGTTGTGCAATGCACCCAGAACCTTTCAAACTATGGTGGACGTGGTTTTGGGAGGACTCAAGGACCAGTGTTGCATAGCTTACTTAGTGTAAAGACCCAACAATAGGGGGGTCTTTTAGCTAAGTAGGGTACTAAGTTGGCCACTTGGAACCCAGTGAGGGCAGCCAAAATGGGATAGACTGTCATCATCCATCAAAAGATCTTTTTGTGTACGTTATAACATCCAAAATTACTGGCAAAATACATGAGTACGTAGTATACTAGGGTGTATATAGCTACAGACTGAGTGGACTGGGGCAAAACCAGTGTGGGCCAGGAGTACTGATTGGAGGAGTTAAGCTGCGCTGTCTCCTTGTAAAAGTACTTGCCAGTTGGATCATTGAATAGCCCATGCAGTTGATAGTGTTGGTGGCCCCCAATTCCAAGGCAGGCTGTAAGGACAGCTGAAAAGATAAGGTGGTTCATCTTCTAGTCCTGGGGAAGGGCAGACAAAGCTTAGTGTCTTTAACTTTCTGAAGGGTAAAAGTCTTGGTTGATTTATATGATAAAAATTGAGGGGTAATTTGCTCAATGATAGCATAGACTATCATCAAGTGATTGAGCTTTATTATATACTATCATCATTGGTAAGGCATAGTTAGTGCAAAACATTGAACAGGGGACCCCAAACACTTGGTGTTGTCTGGAATTCCCTTTTGGGATTGAGATTGGAGGGTTTTGGCAAGCAATGAATTGTTAATCTCTGACTTGCATTACTTTGGAGCTTCTTCAGGCCCTTTCATGCACCAAAATTCCACTTCTGCAATTACTGCATTGAGTGAGTTGCAGGACAGCCTGTCAGCCCCATCCAAATTTAGGAGATTCCAAATTTGGGCAGTAGTTTCCCACATTTTTGGACTTAGGGAAATTGCTTTTTTTGGGTTTTCCAATTTGGCGTTTTCCCCATCTGGTGGGGGTGGAAAGTCCTGCCATGGGGGTGCACCGTCTCCTGCTGGGTGGCAGTGGACAACTGGCAGCCAGCTACGCAGCCCACAGCCGGGGTATAAAACCCAAATTTAAAAAGATTTGAATTTTTAATTTCCTTCCTATCCATTGGCTGTTTTGCAGAAGTTTCCCCAATAAGGGGGAGCTGCAGCAATTTTTTGTCTTGACTTGTAAGACCAAATATGCACAAAATGTTGTTTTGAAAAAGGTTGTTGTTAGGAATATTCCTGACACTTAAATGACATCCTCATCTACAGCTGCGCTCCTGAGAAACATATCAAACATCTTCAAGCTGCCCTACAACGCTTCAAGGAATACAAACTGTTCATTAAACTCAAAAAATATGAGTTCTTCCAAGAATAAGTAGAGTTCTTGGGGTAAAATGTGCTAAAAAGAGGATTTGCTATGTCATCCAAAAAAATAAAGGCCTTGACATCATGGCCTGAACCTAAGAACTGCAAGGAATTCAGAAGCTTTCTGGACCTGGTAAACTTCTGCTGGAAATTTGTCCAAATTTTTTATTCTATTTGCTTGCGCTTGACCTGCCTCACCTCTGAGAAACACCCCTTTGTGTGGGATGACACTGCCAAATACACATTTGTATTGCTAAAGAATGCCTTTGTTTATGCCCCCTTCTTGTCAATGCCAGTTTAAAATAAGCCCTTAATTGTGGAAACAGACACCTCTGACTTTGCATTGGGGGTGTTGCTTCAGGAGGGCATTATATTAAGCTTCACCCTGTATCTTACTACTCAAGGAAAATCACTCCACCTGAGTTAAACTGCCCCATCTACAATAAAGAGATGCTTGCTATTATCCAGTCCTTGAAATATTGGAGAAGATATGTGTGTGACACCAACCACTCAGTGAAGATCATTGCAGACTACAAGAAACTCACATACTTCTTCAAGCCACAACAACTAAACCAGTGCCAAGATAGATGGGCCCTATTACTAGCAGATTATGACTTATCAATCAGCTACAAACCTGACAAGATCAACATTGTAACTAATGCCCTGAGCCAAAGAGCATATTTCTTTGCTAGTGCCAAAGAGATTGATGAATTCAACACTAAATCCTTACTGTCTCCTAACATGATTGGACCAATGCTACTGTTCCTAGGATTAGCTATTAGAGGAGAAGAAATCCAATTAGCTCAGACTTTAGAAAAGCACTGCATCTTAATCATGAAAGACTTAAGGAAAAATATCAATAGCTTATACTACCAAACAGGCTACTCCTTACATAGAAACATCCTACAACTACACAGATGCACCTACGTATCAGAAGGCCCAATGCGCTTAGAGATATTGAAAGAATATCACAGCTCCACCATGTCAGGACACCCCAGACGTACAAAGATACTCAAAGAAATCCAGAGAACCTACATGTGGACCAGGATAAAGTCAGAGATTGAAGGATACCTCAGTGGTTGCAAGACATGTAGAAGCACCAAACCCAAGCAAGGAAAGCCAGAAGGCTTACTAAAACCTCTTCAGATTGCAGAAGGCCCTTTGAAGTCAGTATCTATTGTGTGACAGTCCACATGTAATCTGTTGTGCAGTTGAGGACTGATTTGGCCACAATAAAAACTATATTCTGAAAGCTGGAAAAGTGTAGTGGTTCTGGGACAGGTAAAGGCCTAGTAGGTAATAAAGGACTACTGGAGGTGGGGAGTGTACCGGCCTAGCAGGTAACATTGGTTGCTAGAGTGCTGGATAGTGTCTAAACCTAGTAGATAACATGAGCTGCTAGGGGAGGGAGAAGCTAAGGTAGCTCTATGTGCCCTTGTGCACTCACAGGAGGTCTGTTAGTAAACATCCTAGCTAACAGCTGGTAGAGTGTCCTTGTTTGTGTTTCCCTGGAGGCTTTGGGGAGGTCCTTAAGCTACCATTGGGGGCATGGATATGCCCAGAGACGTTGTCAGGGTGGCTGCTCAGGGAAGCAGCTGGAGAACTTGATGATGAACAGGTCTCAGGGAAGTGAAGTTGGTTAATTTGCGCCTGAAAGCTCAGACTTAATCACCTGAGTGAATAAAGACAACTTCACAGAAATGAGAATTGTCTGTGGTTGAATGGCCCAAGTGGAGGTCACTTGCAGGTGCCCAGTCAAACTTCAATATCCTTGTAAACTTATTGCCTGAGTCTGAGGTATTGATAAAAGGGACTGAAAAAGGAACCAATGTGGTTCAAAGTGAGAACTAGCTGAAGGAATAGAAGATCATGGGAAAGGACTCACTGAAGGACTTGAAGTTGGTTAAAGAAGGACCAACAGAAATAGCTGATAGAGCAGGAATGATGAACTTGGACTGCTGGAAATAGAATTAGTGATAAGAAAGAAGAAGATAAAAGAATTAAGTAAACTGCCAAAAAGATATGATAAAAGACTTTGATAAATATCATATAAAGAAAGAAGAAGTAATGAATGGGTCACAGAAAATAGACTGTGAGTTTATAAGGAATTAATTGAGTAAGTAGAAGCCATAGTAGCCAGAAATGGAACTGAGAAACTTTTAGGACAAAGGCTGGAGTTTTGCCAAAATGATTAAGAGAAGCAAGCAACAGGCAGTTTTGAATGGCTGAAATGTGGAAGAAAACAGGAGAAACATTGAAGAAATTAGGTTTAAAAATCCCTCTAGTAAAATATAGTTGGAAGCGCTCAAGTTTGGCCAGAGAAACATGACAGGAATTATAGCAAAACTGTTTGAAACGCGGAGCAAGTGTTTATCTGGAGCAAGACAACACTGGGTTCAAACCAGGGTCAAGAGTGAGTCATTTGGGAAAACGTTTTGACAAAACCATTTAATTTGGGCGTTTGATTGGCTGTAGGTCAAAGCTTTTTTGATCACTGTTTTAAGGGCTTTAACTGAAGGGATTAAAACTAAAAAATGAGGGAATGAACCAAGAAAAGCTGGTTTGTAATTGGCTGAAGTAAGTTAGAAGGTTTAATATATTATAAAAGAGAAGAAACAGGAGAGTTTAAGCCTTGAAAACCAAATATCTGAGAGAAACAGGGACCGAAACAAGGAACTATAAAAGGAGATCAGTCTGAGGCTTTTCTAGGATCAGAAACAGTGGATAACAAAGGCTAATAAGACTATAAAGAGAGCTGAAGACCAAGATAAAGGAGCTAGAGACTAAGATAAAGGATCTGGAGCCTAGGATAATGAGAAGGAGCCCAAGCAAGGAGAAGGAGTCCAGTACTAAGAAGCAGGAGTCCAAGAGATTATTGGAGGACTCCAAGTTTTGGCTGAACCCTATTGTTTCCCAGACCCCTGGGCTGTATATCAGAAGGTTTCTAAGGGAATCTTCCTTCTGAAAGCAAATAAAATCCCATTTTGACCCCTGCCCAAATTTCCCAATAGTAAAGATAGACCCTATGAGTGAGTTATCCAATATCTTCTACCCTATCCAAGGGGAGGAAGATACCTACTTCCAAAGATGTCAAATATTCACCACTAGTAAAACTTCCCAGGAGGAGTGGGAAAGATTAACTAGACATCTTGAGATGACAGATAGGGGGAGGTAATTTATTGGGAATAAGTTTAATAGGCTTCTAAAGGATTGGTACAGGCCCACAGAGGGTTAAGCACCAGCTGAAGTACAAGTGCGTGGTGGGGATGCCCGCCTAGTCATAGGGAAAGTATTGGAAGAATTTACAGTAATGCAAGCCAAGTATAAATTTCAAGATAGCCACCTACCTCTACTAGGAAATACCAACTCCTTTCAGCCAGTCCCTGGCTATGACCCAGGACACACAATGGGGACTGATGAACAGTAACCCCACACATGAACTACATTGTGAAGCTTCCTAATTCAAAGGGTTTCAATGCCATCTTTGTAATTGTTTATTGTTTCATCAAAATGGCTCACTTAATCCCAACAACAATCAAAGTAACTGCAAAGGAAACAGCCACTTATTCAGGAACCAAGTATTCATGAACCACAAAATCCCACACAAAGTGGTCTCAGACAGAGGCCCACAAATTACCTCCAAGTTTTGGACCCAAATCCTAAAGGACTTGGGAATAAAAAGATTGTTGTCTGCTGCATATCACCCTCAGAGCAACAGGCATACTGAGGGAGTAAACCAGGTCCTCAAACAGTACTTACAATGCTACGTTAACTTGGAACAGAACAATTGGGTAACCCACCTATCAATGGCTCAGTTTGCATACAACAACCAAGACCACAGCTCCACTGGTATGTCCCCCTTCAAAGCCAATTACGGATTCAACCCCACATGGGATGCCTCCCCCCACAGAGGAAGCCAACAACCCAGAAGGACAAGACTGGGTCAGCAACATCCATTTGTGCCAAGAAGAATGTGCCCAGAACCTGAGAAGAGCAGTGCAAGTATACAAGGACTTTACCAAAAAGAAAAAAAGCCCTGGCCCACCAATTGAAGTAGGAGACCTTGTGTACCTCAGTTCAAAGAACATCAAAACCACTTCCCTGTGTGCTAGCTTGAGTCCCAGACAAACAGGCCCTTACAAGAGTTTACAGTGTATTGGTGCCGTAGCGTACTGATTAGAATTGCCCCCTGTATGGAAGATTCATGATTTATTTCACCAATCCCTGTTATCAAAAAAGAAAGGACTTTCTCTCCTGCTAAGTCCTGAAGCCAGAATACCAGTGCAGGTTCAATTATGATGGTAACCAAGGAGGAGCTTCTTGAATTGCCTAATGGAGGTAGAGAAAGTTCCTCTGTGAACTTCATGAATCTGAAGTCCTCTTGTTTAACCAATCAAATTCTCCTGCCAAGGGAAATCACAGGCTTTAGGCCTGACCCTGTGACCACAGCCCAAAGTCAAGTGATCAATTTGGACGTCTGACCAATGAGAGAACACCCAGCCAAGGCTCCATTTTGCTGCTCCTGCACCCGGGCCTCCTAGCCACCTGCCCACATTTCCCCCAATATTTTGATGAAACACTTATGGGAAATACTATGTTTGGAGGCAGGATGCTATATAAGCCTATAGATTCTGCACGCAAATCTTATTGCCATTTTAAATAAAGGTTATGTTATTTTGGCTCACACAGCTATTGCCTTATTTTTTATTTGCTATCTACTAATTCATTACAAGATCTCCCAGTCCTCCTGCCCCACCGCCTGCAGTTTTTGGTCCTCCAGGTGTACCCCTTGGCCCCATCCATTTCACTGACTACCCTTTGAAACCCAAATACAAGGCCTATATCCCAGAAAAGATACTTGAACTCAATCCTTTGGTCTGCATACAATCTGCAGTTAGATACAACCGTCAAGGCCCATGGATATACTCAACACCTAAGTTGTTCAGAGGGAAATTCAACTATCTCCCTGCTTACAACCTTCTCATGGAACCGCCTGTGACCCCCAAACCTATGCCAGCTTTCTCACCCAACCTTCCAACTGACCACATTGGTAAGCTGTTTGGGATTGTGCACATCACCCTCACAGGGGTGATTGACACTATAATCACAGCTGCTGGCCTGTGGTCCTGGGTAGGAAATTCTGTCTCCTACCTTTTTAAGTTAGCTCATATCTTGTGATGGGTTTTGCCTGCAAAAAACCTGGCCCAAGTTATCCCTGAAAACAATGGTCCAGCCGCCCAAGACTGGATCCCTGACACCAGGACACAAACTCTGGTACCAGAAACCTCATTTCCTGATCAAATGAAAAGGGTACCCAAATAAAGAGAATACCTG
This sequence comes from Entomophthora muscae, assembly GCA_014839935.2. Taxonomy (NCBI): domain Eukaryota; kingdom Fungi; phylum Entomophthoromycota; class Entomophthoromycetes; order Entomophthorales; family Entomophthoraceae; genus Entomophthora; species Entomophthora muscae. The sequence goes on from QTSX02007241.1 coordinate 153,667, forward strand.
GGAACCAGAATCCAACCTGGAGAACACCGCTACTTTGATGAAAGAATACAAGTCTCAGAATAAAGAGTTATTCTCTGCAAGATTGACTGTGGTAGGGTATTATGTCAGGTCCCAGAATGTCCTAGATAATCACTAGCCTGCCTGGAGATAAAGCAACCAACAGTGTGGAAAGCATTGCCAACTGCCATCCTGGAAGAAAACCCCCTTTCTGACTGCAAATGGCCAGGGGTTTGCAAGGCTCACGTGCCGCAAAACCCTATTATTGAAATTAAACATGAAATTAGGCCCATTTGCTATTGGGAAATGGCAAATTGGGAAAGCAATTGTTCAATTGTGCAATTGGGCGCTTAACTGCTTGCAGGTTCTAATAATAGCTGTGGCACCTTGGCATGCTGCAGCCAAACCCATGATCATGATATATTTGCCAATGCCCTTCCCTCCCCAGGTCCAAGTGCACAATTTCCAAACCATTTTTTAAGTATCACTGGAAATGATACCACCAGGCCTCTGGTGGTGCAAAAGGCTAAGTATTTCTCATTAATTAGAAGTAGTGAGGAGGGGAAGCCTTCCTCACTGTTTACATCTTAAAATAAACAACTTTATGCCCAGGACCAATTATTTCTTGCAGGAATTATCTATTTTTGCACCAATATAATCATTATGTTTGCATCTATTTTTAAATCCACTACACAATACAATTGCACCTATTTGTTACCTCTTGGTTCTGCTCTTGTCACTTTGGTTAAGCCATCTCACGCCTTTGACTTGGAGCTCTTCCACCCTCATCACCTGGATCTTCCTCCTGGTCACCCTAGAGGCCCAGTTCTGGCCATCATGAAAGAGATCTACTTCACTCCCCCCTTACCTAATGTGCCTCCTGTCCAAGACTTCAGTAAGTTGGGGTTTGTCTATATTACAGTATCAGGGCTGGCCAATAAGGTCATGCCCCATACTGAAAGTTGGCGTCCCTGGATCATTGCATTCAAATATCCTATCAGGATTTCACATTGTTAACATGTTTTTCCAGGCCTGGCCTGCCTCTCCTGTGGGAGTCCAGCCAGACATCAAAATGGGCTGTGGCACATCTAGCCGCTGGCTATCCTCAAGTCCCCCTAAATTTGGCCACCAGAGGATCACAGTACAGGTAGACTTACTTACCTTGCACCACTCCTGGTACAAGTAAAGGGGATTTACCAGGGGCAAATCCATCAGCCCAAACTCAATATGAAATCACCAGTAGATGAATCAAGGATTACCCATCAGGAAATCTGACATTTTATCTGCCAGTGAATATCCTGCAAATTACACCAGGAAATACCCAGTTGCTTCACCTGGTTAGTCCAACAACCAAGGTTAGGCACCAGCCACCCTTGCATGCAGCAGGTTTAACCTCCCATCAAGGAAGGTTTTTGCTGCAGAAGCAGATATAGGTTCTCCAGATATTGTAACACCCAGCAGCCAAACATTTGGCTCTGCAGTATACCAAATGTTGTGAATACCACTATTCACCATGTGTCAATTTTGCCTTCAGTGGGCCATTTCAAAGACAAATCTCTTGCTTTTGCTTTTGCCTCTCAAAATGAGTTGATGACTGAATCAGTAAATACAATTGTTTGGTTTCTTGACTCTGTGCATCTCACTTGCCCCACTCATGCTTGTGGCAAGTGATCCTACCGTCCTGGTAGTGTTTTGTGGTATCAACAACCACTATATATTCCATTTCATATTCACCAATAAAATTAAGTTCTATTCACATTTTTGTCTTTGAGTCTCCAGTACTTCTGCACCTCTCCCTAGCCACAACTAGTAGAGATTATTCTTCCAGGGCTGTCAGGGAGCCAACCCTGATTGGCCGGCTTGCTAGTGTTTGGGAACTGGAGGGTTGCAGACTAGGTGGGCAGGGCCCACCAAAGAATTGGTGCTAACTTAATGAGGTAGGACATTGACTTGCCCACCCACAACCACAGACCAGCGGCTGGGACAATAGTATCTATTACTCCCGTGAGAGTAATATATACAATTCCAAAAAGCATGTTGGTATGGTTCAGTGGGAGCTTGGCGGCAGAGGCAGGCATTGGTTTGGGGGTGAAAAGTGATTCCATTTCCATTTGGTAGGCGAGAAGGAAGTTGTATTTATCTCTGAACAGACAGGGTTTGATAACGTACCAAGGGCCTTCTCGGTTGTATCTGGTTAACTCTGTAGTTCTGGCCAAGAGATCCCAGGCTAGTATGTTGTTGGTGGTGTGGTCTTTGTACTCAGGCTTTAAGGGGTACTCTGTGAAACAGACAGGACTAAAGGGAACACCTGGCAGGTGGTATGTAGCTGACGGGCTGGCAGGGAGGTCAGACAATCTTTGGGTTAACTGGAAGATGACAAGAATAAAATACGGCAATAGTTAGGGAAACCAATATCTCATAACCTTTATTTAAAAATGATAATGGGGGTTGATCTCAGCCTGGCAGGTATTTATACCACACGTCCAGGCTTCACTACCTGGTCGGGTTTTCTGGGCTTGGGCAGGTTGGCATTGGGGGTCTCAGATGGCAGTGTGGCGCTTGGCACTGCGGTTTGCCACTGGCTGCTTTGGGATGAGAAGACTTCAAATCCTTCTGTTTGTTGATTTGGGTATTGGGTGCCTCTTTGGGTTCAGTACCTCTCCCGGGACTTTGGGGAAGTTTGGAATAACTCTCATGGAGAAACTTGCGCATTTCACCAAGCAAACTGCCGGTGGCAGGCTTGGCACCTCAGGGAAATTCTCAGCATCTTGCACTGGCGGTTTGCTTGCATAATCCTGCAGTACAGCTAAGGGTTTGGGTCCTGGCGGGCTGGTAACAACTTTATCAATCAGTAGTGGGTAATTAGGTTCCCAGTCTGTGGGTCTGGCAGTCTGCAAAGGGTTTTGTCCAGGGTTTGACTCTGGTTATGTATTTTGAGATCTAGGAGCATCCAAATTGTCATTCCTGACAAGGGCTGCAAGGTAATTGCATAGCCTTCCCTGTCCTCTAACCAAGACTTAGTACAAATCAAATTCTAAGGTTAGGATTCCCTGTTGTGTTTCTGTGCTGCACCTCATAACACAACAAAAATGGTGCTCACTACAGGGCTGTAAGCCCCTTGGTTATCCCTTTTGCATACATGTTTTCAGGTCCTTTGCCTCTGTCTATACAAGAGCTGACTTTGCCTGAAATTACCAGTCCTCCTATCAAGGAAGACATTGCTGACCCGCCTATTGTCCCTACTGTACTGAACCTTGGGAGTGGTCCCTGCCTAGCTGCTTACCCCATTGGTAACCCTGACTTATACAAGTCATGTTGGTAGCCCTTGGGATATCCTGTGAAGGAGCCATCCTTTGCCTTCAGCTGCAGTTCAGTTGGGCTGAATACTAAAAATTAATTGTGGCCCCTCAATTTCCACAGCATCTCCTCTCAGCGGCAGGCTCTGCTGAGCACTTACTATTGTCCTTTGTGCAGCCTGCCTTGGCCCATCATCAGATGGTGTTGGGGCTCCACATCCAAGAAATCTTGTCTCTACAAGAAGTGCTTACTCATCACTGGGACCATTTTGCTGCCTACCAACAATGGATACATTCCCTGTTTTCCTTGGTATCTGAAAATTAGTGCAACTCTGTTTCCTCCCAGACATGTTTGGTTAATTCTATCAAACAAATGCGCCAGTTCATCCCTTAATATGTCATGGAGCATCTACACAAGTTTCACCAGCTAGAACAACCCTGGCAAACTCAAGTAGATTCCACCTTGAACGCTTATCCCTCCAGCTTTGAATGACTTGTGCAGCAGCTCAATGCATTCAGAACGTATTCATTTGAGCAACTACAGCAGGTAGCAGAATTTGCTGCTAACAGCCTTAAAAAACTCAGTACAGCGTTTGGTCAAGAGAGATCTGCCACCGCTGATGCTATAGCCAAACTCCAGAGTCAAGTGAATGAATTATCTATGCCCAAGCCAGATTTTCCATTCTCTCCCCCTTCTGATGACTTGGTGGATAGAGAGCAGAAAATATGGGATGCTATTCAAGAGCTATATACAACTACTTGCAGTCAAGGACGTCCTACTGAGGCTCCTCAACCTGACCCCCAGGTGCTTGAGTTAGCTGATCAAGTTGCTGAGCTACAGCAAGAACTTGCTGCCTTACGCAAGATGATGACAACTGTTGCTAGTCCAGTTAGGGTTGTTGACAAAGATGGTTGCCGCCCTGGCTTACCAGGAGCCCCTTGAATCCAATGCGCTAGGGAACTAATTGCCCTAGCTAACAAGGTGGATCATTTGAAGCGGGATCATACTGAGCTGGATAGAGATGTACAAGAGATGAGTGAATTAATTGACTTTGTGAGCAACAGGTTTGCCCCTTGCCTCTCAGTGGGGACATCCCTTACCTCTTGACTGGCTGAGCTCTCCAGAGTAGTGACCTCCCAAGGTCAACACCTAGATGTTACTGAGTAACAGACCACTCTAGCTAATGATATGGGTGCCCATGCTGTTGAGACCCTGACTACCCTTGAGGAAAGTGTTTGACAGCTATGGGCTAGACAACCCCCTCAAAATCTGAAGCAGAATTCTCCCTGCGCATAAATGTACTCAATAACAACAATGGTGGTCCAACTCCCAAAGCACACTTCAAGCTTACCTTTAAGAAAGTCTTTGACCCCAGAACCTCAACCATTGCAGCTTTTCTAACTATCTATGAAACTGCCATGAGACAAGCATCAGATGAGTTTAAGAAGGAACATATTGTCAAGGGTCTGGATGTACAAGTATTCTGGCTATTGCCATCACACCTAACATCCAGTCATTGCCTGATTTGGTGCCTTTCCAATATACCATTTGACATACTGTAAATGGTAACAAACCAATATCACATGACTGTCCAGGTATCCAGAAACTCAAACCCAGCCAGCACATGACCAGCCCCCAGGTTTGATCTAACTAAAATCCCCGCCACAGCTAAAGCTGTAGAAGCCTAAAGTATTATCCAATAAAATATACTTCTTCCCTTCCTAATTCTATATTCAAAGCTTCCCCAAAAGCCGCTCCTTATCACTGGTAGCACTACAGTTTTTGATCACGCCAATGAAAGAGAAATGACTGAACAGAACCTGCCCACATTTGCCCACATACTCAACCAGGCCACATCCCAGGATACCTGGAAGACGTACTTCCGCGCCCACAACATTGATGAAGATATTCCTAGTGGATGCACTGTATTTGGGTCATTATTTGTTAGATTAAGCCAAGGTGCCAGCTTTAGCATTTCAAAGCCTTTTAATTTCTTTGGTATCATTTAAGTCATAAATTATGTTTTTTGAACATTAGTATAATGCTTAGTTTACTGAAGAAAAGTTTAATAGTGTAAAATATACAAATAATAGAAATAAATCTTATTTCTATTAGCTGTATCTTTTGCTAAAACCCTTTTTCTATTTTAATAAGCCAAGAATCAAATATATGAGTTGCATGGGAGAGTAATAGCAGCCCCAAAGCTATAATTGCTATTACCCTATCTTTGGCTCATATAATTAATTTCTTAGTTATTTTTAGAAAAAAAAGTTGTTGTATTTAAAAGACTATTTACCCTATGTGAAATATAAGTTTTTGTTATGCGTCCAACTTCATGAACATGTCCTACTAATCCTTTAGTAGTATCAGCTCTCTTTGTTTCTCTGTCATCTGTGCAGAACTTTTCACAATAATTTATTTTGGAGTACTCCTTAACATCCTCAAATGTCAAAGGTGAAACATACAGCTCACCATCTTTCATTAAATATGAAAGATTAACATAAAATGCTTTGACTTCAAGCCAGCTTTTTTTAGGCCTAGATTTTCTATCATAGATGTGAAAAAAGGTTTTTTGGGAAACATCTGAACTATTTACAAGTGTCTCATATAAACCCTTTCTTTCTTCCTCTCTCTCAAAAACCATTTTGAGATCATTTATATTTTTTATATACATCTCATTTTCCTTTTGTTTAAATATTTTAGATAATACACCAAAATGACCATCAACAATACTTTTGCCATGACACTCAACAAATCTATTAAACTTAATTGTTCCTTTTATAATTTTAGGTACCTCTTTAAAAAGATAATATAAGAATTCATAAGATCTGAAATGATTACTATTATCAGTCCAAACTTTAATATTTTTAATATTCTTAAATTTATTATTTTTAAGCAGACTTATCAAACACTGACCTGAAAACAAAGAGTCATGAGATAAAATTTCAGATAAAAAGTCAGGATACTCATATTTAATTTTCTCATTTTCTTTAAAAGCAATTGCAAAATCCTAATAAAGAAATAGGTATTTTCTCATAAAAACAATTATTTGTCTCTATAGGACCCCCACCTATTTTAAAGTTTTCTTTATAGTCTATTACTATAACACATGAATTATTATCAAGATTATTTATATCACTAATATATTCTTTATTTTGATGCTTATGAAACTTTTCATCTAGGTCAATAGATTTCAAATTTTCTTTAATAGATTTAGGCAATGGCAACTTCTTTATACTCAAATCCTTTTTCTTCATTTCTAATGACTTTTTTAAGTTGCAAATGTTACACATATCAGTTTGCTTTTTGCTTTTAATTATATTATTAGGAATAAGCTTATAAAAAGTGGAAAGTGAAATAGAAATATTGTTTTTTATTTTCATATCTTCGTAAATTTCTTTTTTTGTTTTCAATAATGAGTATTTTATTTTAGTTGAGTATTCACTCAACTCTTTTTGTAATTCTTCATAAATCAATCCAGGGGATTTTTTAGTGAATTGGCTAGTTGGAAATGAATTTTTTAATATATGTTTTATAATATTTTTTATGTTTTCTTTTTTTACTAAATCATTTTTTCCTTTTTTATTTTTTGAATTTAATGATGCTTTTTTAGCATTTTTTATTTTTTTAGAATATGAATACTCATTTTTTGTCATTTTAAATCCACAATCCCAAAGCTCTTTCAGACTGTAGCTTGATGTAACCAATGCTCTTAGGGAAGGAAGGTGCTTGACAGGGGACTCTGACATCAATTCCTTTAGGTTGTTAAGGAAATCATCTGTCTTAGAATTTTGTATGACAGGTAAGAAGGTACTTTTTCCAAACTCTGTTTTTAATAAGATATGCTTAACAAAGCTGTTAAGATCACTGCCAGCAGTAAAAATGAATGCTTTTTTAAGCATAGAGATTCTTTCTCTCTTAGTAGAAGCCCCCAGTGAGAAGAAGGGTGTCATCTGAGGTGCAAACTTGATAGGTTCCATAATGATAGTGGTTGAGTTCCTTGGCTTGGTTCAGGCAGTTCTTGCTTGGAAATAGATGTGCAGTTATCAGAGAGGAGTAAAGGTGTGGATTGTAAAGTAAATTTCTGTAAAGTTGAGCTGTTTAAATACCATGTTAGCTGAGCTTTTGCACTACAGGCATAAATCCCCTCTGACCCCCAACTGATCTCCTAAATTTATCAATATCACCCCTGAAGTCTGATATCATTGTTTATTTACCCCTTTTTATATTCTGGTTAACTGTTGATATTTCCGCAAATAGTACTTCAATCTCGCTCAAACTAATATCATTAGAAAGCCCTTATTCTCAGCTTTCAGAATTGTGCTGCAACTTTATATTTCAATACTGATTTAGTATATTAAAGTGGCTTTGAATGTAAGCTTATAAAATTATTTTTTGAAATAAAATATGCTAATTAACTCTTAAAGTATGATATTTTAATCAGTAAACTAAATTTAAAGTATAAATCATTATTTAGCTTACTTTTAGTAACCAACTCAAAAACCTTTTTTCAAATAAACTTAAGTTTATTATAACCTTTAACAGTTCTTAAAAAATGAACTTTATATATTTTAAATCTATCAAAACAAAAATGTTTTTCTAATCACATATAAATATTTGCTTGTATAATTAAATTTGTACCTTATTTTTATAGATACAATGACTAAGATCATTTTTTTATTTAGTTCAAATAAATTTTAACCTTTATGAAATTTAATTAAATAAAGCAAGATTTTGATACATTCTTTTTTATGTTTGAATTTTTTATACATATTATCTCTAGCATACAGTATAAAAATATAATTTTATTAAATAGTTGTATAAAGCTATTTTATTAATATTAAATACTTAAAATTTTGAATAGAAAAACTTTAACTCTCTTATAAGTTCTTATTATATATTTTCTATAAAATCTAACTTAAGAATAAATTACTTATGCTAAATGAGATCACTGAAATTTCAATAAAAGTTCAGTTTTAATTTTAGTTTTAGTTTTTTTTAACTTTTTACTAGATTTTTTTTAAAAAAATCCAAAATTATTTAATATTTATTAAATATGCAAAAAAAGCTATATGCCCTCTTTTTAAAAAGAGGGATTCAAAAATGATTATATTTTAAATTAAATATTTTAAAAAAGCTAAGATTTTAGGCAGCAATTTGATTTCCAACTAAAGCATCATATCAGTTTTTATTGTATTTTTAGGTTGCTCTTTTTACAATGATGTTATTTTGTACTAATCAGCTTTCAAGAAATCATGGTATATGAAATAAGATTGTTACTAGCTTTTAATACAGTTTAATTTAGCTGTAAGTAGAAAATGATTAATTTAATATAGGTTTTTATATTATAAGGATTAAATAAGATTTATTTTGATAAAATTGTTGTAATTATTTAAATTTATTGATAAGAAAATTAAAACAAAATTTTAAAGTTTTAAGTAGCACAGTTAATAGGAAACAGATTAATCTAACAAATAATGACCCATTTGAAGGTCTGGTCATGCCCAAAGCATGTGCCAAGATAATTCAATACAGTTGTTCTCTACAACCACAAACAAACACACAACCGCCTATTGCAGGCAAGGTTACCAACACCAAATAAATTGGTATTGATAAGTTCTTTGGTAAAAACAAAGAAAACAATATCAACTGGCTAGACCACACAGCTGCCAAACTCCGCGCCAGCCGCATCCCCCATGAGAAATGGGTCCAGGAAGCCAGCCAGCGCCTGTACAAGACCACAGCTAACTGGTTTGCCACCTGGGTTGGCTCACAAACTGACAACCAGCTTGACAACTGGGAAGAGTTCAAAGCGGACATCAACCACAATTTCCGCGTCACTGAATCTCTCTAAGACATTGCAATACAGCTCAGCAATCTTCCTCAGAAGACCACTATCACAGCTTACGCCAATGAATTTGAGGAAATACACCGCAAAATTCAAAACCAAGCACAAGCTGACAACGTACACATTAGAGCCTCATTCATCAATAGAATGAAACCCTTTGTTGCTGTCCTCATCTTCCCAGAGGTAAACACCTCCATGCCTGCGCTCATTGCTGAAGCCAAGTGCGCTGAAAAACGCGCCAACATGGAATATGCTGCATGCAACAGCAACTGCTCCTCAAACAGCAATAGCAGAGAAAACTCCAATGACAATAAACGCCAAAATACCAATCATAGCAAATGGCAACTCCATTTGTAACAATGGCAATTGTAGCCAAAGCACAAACCGCTCCCGTCCCAAGAAAGAGAACACTGCCAAAGTTAACAATGCTGAAGTAGCAACCCTCTATGAATCTGACCCCACATTTTCTGACCTTGAAGGTCTCAAAACAGAGGAACAGGGAAAAGAGGAGGGGGAACAGGCTTAAGTGCCCCTGTCTCCCCACAACTTGACAATAAATTGTACCAAGGCATAAACTTTGCTGCTTGCATCCCCTGTGTCCCGCAATCCTCCATTTTTATGAACTTAAAAATTAAAGATTGCTCACAACTTCTTGTCTATCCATGCACTTATAAATCACATACACATAAAGTTTTATTCAATTCTGGTGCATAACACACTATGGTTAGCAAACCTTTTGTAACCAAGTACAAAATACCAGTTGTCAAATCCAACTTCAAATATACCAGAATGGCAGATAAATCAAAGGTTCTACTCAAAGGCAAAACAACTCCCTTCAGAATTGACCTCCAAGGCATACAAACGTCCATCAAAGAACTTGTCATGAACAACATAAACTACACATTGTAGCAGGCATGGACTGGTTCACCCAAGTGAATCCCAGCGTATGTTGAAAAACAAAAACCATGACAATAAAACACAATGGAGTCAATTTCAACATTTTCAAAGAACCCAACAACCTCATCCTAAGAGACACAGTATTTGTTCAAGTCATAAATCAAGATGACTCTGAAAATCTAACCAAAGATAGTACCCTCCACATAACAAGGTACTCTAAATTTAATAATAAACAAACACAAAAGATCCAATGCCCAGAACTTGCGGCACTCCTATTTGAATATGATCATGTATTCAAGGAAGAACTCACAGAGTTACCCCCTGAACAAGAGGTCAAACATGGCATCAACTTATGCAAAGCCATGCCCAAACCTGCACCCCTCTACAGACTCTCTCCCATGGAGACCCAAACCCTCAAAACCCACATTGATGACAACTTAGCTAGAGGCTTCATCCGCCCGTCTGAATCCCCATGGGGGCAGCAGTCTTCTTTGTAAAGAAGAAAGAAGGATCTCTTTGCTTAGTTACTGACTACAGAGCACTAAACAGAAGTACAGTAAAAAATAAATACACACTTTCTCTCATAGAAGACCTATTTCCAAGGCTCTCTGGAGCAAAGATTTTCTCAAAAATTGACCTCACATCTGGTTATAACCAAGTTGAAGTTAAAGAGAAAGACATACCAAAGACCGTGTTTGCACACAATTTGGGTTATTTGAATGTAAAGTAATGAATTTTGGGATGACAAATGCCCCAGCAACATTTTTCACCATGATGCACCCAGGCGCTAAACATACTCTCAAACACATTATGTTACCTCAACATCATCATCATATTTTCAAAAACAAAAGAGGAACATCTCACGCATGTCCGCAAGACACTCAATTGACTTGCAAAGCACAAACTATACACTTAGCCTAGTAAGTGCCAATTTAGGAAAAAGGAACTCCTGTTCTTGGGCTGCATTGTCTCTGACAGTGGCATCAAAGCAGATCCAGATAAAATAAAAGTCATAAATAACATGCAACGTCCTACCTCTGTGAAACAAGTAAGATGCTTTCTTTGTATGGTAGCTTACCTAAGGAAATACATCAAAGACTGCAGAAAGTTAACCGCACCAATCAATGACCTAACCAAAGGTAATGCCAAAAAGAAATTCATCTGGACTCCAGAATGCAACAAGAATTTCCAGCTATTAAAACAAACTTTGATCAAAGCACCAAACTTGCAATACCCTAATAACAATGGATGCTACAAGCTTAAGTCAGACGCTAGTGACATCACCATTGGTGCAGTCCTACGCATCTGCCAGCCAGGGCAGCAAGATTTCCTGCCAGTATGTAACAAAAGCAGAAAACTAACAAACACTGAGCAAAGGTACCCAATACATAACAAAGAATTGCCTACAATATATCACTCATGCAAAAAATGGAGATGCTATCTCAAAGGACACTTAAACGTCCAAGTGCTAACTGACCACAAATCCTTAATCTATTTCAAAACTCAGAACGCACTCATGCAGCGCCAAGCCAAATGGATGTCCTTGCTGGAACAGCTTAACCTGGACATCCAATACAAAAAGGGGCAGAGCTGGTCACAGCTGACACTCTCTATAGACTATGCCAGCCTAGAGAGGATCACCCTGACCACCTGGACCCTGACTTGCCAAACCTGTACAACACTGAGTATAAAACCAAAGGGAAAGACCCTTCAACACATCAACTGACTCATGATACATTAGTAAGTAACAAAAAGTATTTACATGTATCAAATGGCATTGTATACCAAATTATTAATGACAAATATGTCACGTACATCCCACTTGCACAAAGAGTTGGCACCATACTAAGACATCACCACCTACTAGGCCATACAAAGGCTAACAACCTATACCTCACACTTAAAGAGATAGTATGGAGGCCCAACCTCAAACAGGATATAGTTGATGTTCTAAAAAAGTGCACAGTGTGCAAGAAATACACCAGTACAAGGGTTCCTCAGCCAACAGTCAACCCAGTACCAGACCCTGAACCATTCAAGGTTTGGGGACTGGACATAGTGGGCCCCTTCCCAGAAACAAAAATAAACCAACATTTCTTGAATTTAGCTATCAACTTTGCCACACACTGGCCCATCTGCTGGGCAACAAAGGACCGTAAAGCAGAAACAATCAACTGTTTCATTAGCAAAGCAATCATAGCCAACTACAATACTCCGGACTACATCATAACTGATGGAGCAACCAAGTTATCAGGTCACATAGTAAATGACAACTTAAAATTCAAAAACATTAAACACTCCACAACCTCTCCATACAAGCCACAGGCCAACAGCAGAGTGAAACACCTCAACAGCAGCCTTATCAGGACCCTAGAGAAAATAATGGATGGCAAAGCCAAAGACCATGGCCACTATACGTGAAACATGCATTACTAGTATCCTAAGTCTGCACCAAACAAGGGACAGGCTATTCACTGTTTGAGCTAACCTACAGGTACAAACCAAAAATAATCACCCGTAACAAACAGCTCTACATAAAGATCCCCCCTGGAAAACCTCCCACAGTAGAACAGAAACCAGCTCTACAGCACATACGCCTCAAAGCCAAACTGGCAGAAACAAAGTGAACTAAAGCCCAAAAGGTAACCTCAACAGAGAACCCACTTCCATCAACTCCCCTGTCTGAATTCTAGCTGGCAACAGAAAGAAGGTAGACTCAGTACACAGAGGATCAGGAAGAATCATCAGATACCACCAGACAGGAACACCTATCTGGTTAAGTTCCAGGGTGCCAAAGAGCCCATCACCAAAAAGTATCACATATCTTGCCTCCGCCCTAGCAAAGGATAACACTCAACCCAGTTGGTGCCCACTAGTAAACAACTCCAGGAACATCAGGAAGCAGTTGTCAAGACAAAGCCCCCTCCTGATGTACCTGAGTAACCCCTTAAGGGAGGGGTGTGTCAAGGGTCTGGTTGTACAAGTATTCCAGCTATTGCCATCACATCTAACATCCAGTCATTGCCAATTTGGTGCCTTTCCAATATACCATTTGACATACCATAAATGGCAACAAACCAATATCACATGACTGTCCAGGTATACAGCAACTCAAACCCAGCCAGAACATGACCAGCCCCTGGGTTTGATCCAACTAAAATCCTTGCCACAGCTAAAGCTATATAAGCCTAAAGTATTATCCAATAAAATATACTTCTTCCCTTCCTAATTCTATATCCAAAGCTTCCCCAAAAGGCGCTCTTTATCAATATTTTGACCTGTCTACACCCAACTTGCCAGGAGGTGGTGGTCCCTGAACTACCTACCATTGAGATGTGGGAAGATATGAAGCAGCTTCTGATTGACAATTTCAGTGGTGACCTTAGCCTGGAAGTAAAAAAAGACGCTTTTATGCACATTGCTTTCAAGCCTAAAGAGATGCTAGCTGAGTTTGCAGACATATTCTACATGGAAGGACAGCAACTGATAACAAGCAGAAAATTGACAGCCCATGAAGCTTACATGGCTTGCGCTCAAGCCCTCAAGGTTAACCAGCTTCTGTGTCTTCACTTCAAAGCCCATAAAGCTATTCTTTCCTCTATGAAGAGCATAAAGACGCTGTTGCAGGACATGCACCTTACCCATTCTGGAGCAGTTGTTAGGGAAATTTGAGCTGCTTCTAACTCTGTTTTGTCTTCCTGTGGTCCTTGCATTCTTACCATGAACTTTCAAAATCCTCCTCAACGCCAAGGTTGCCACAACTGTGGTCAGATAGGCCACCATTCTTGAGTCTGCACCAACCCACAGGTTGAAGGAGCTGATCTGAAAGAGCAGGCGGGAAAAGAGCAGTCAACCTAGAGGCAGAGACGCTCTTGGTTGACAATTCTTCCCAGTCTCTTTCAATCCCTCCCTCTATAGCTGACTCCAAGCCTGCTGATAATGAGGCTCCTCCTATCCTCCTATTGTTACACAATATCTCTGACAACTCTGATCTGGATGACTCTGATACAGACAGCGCCAATGCATATGGGTACTCTGTTCTGGCTGTTCCCAAAACCATTATAGTCCCCTATAAATTGCAATCAGGAAAGACTACAACTACCGCTAAGCCTTTGTCTGAAGCCAAAGAAGTTGTCTCTTGTCCTTACCTCACTCAAGCTAAGAGGTCCCCTGTGCTAGTGGAGTTGTCAGAAGAAGCTGCCAAGGTTGCTGACGCTGTCTTCAATAATGTATCTGTTTTGCTCCCTCTCCAAACTGTCTATAAGAAGTTCCCAGGATTAGGATGCATAATTGAGAAGTGGGATAAGGAACTAGCAGAGGCTCAAGATATCTTAGATGTCCTTCTACCCTTTGATTGCACTACCACTCAAGTAGAGATATCCATTCAAAAAGTGAAGATCAAGGCCATTTTAGACACTGGCTTGCCAGTCAATGTTGTCTCCTCTAAACTTGTGAAGAAACTCAAAATTGCCCCTGACCTTAATTATCACCAGTTGTATGGCACGGCTGGACTGTCTATGACCTGCGCCATAGGGGCGTACTCCGCTCTACCCATGCAGTTTGGCAAGCTTCTCTTAGCTGCGCCAGCAGTTGTCTTGGAAAACAAGAGTTACAATCTCTTATTTGGCACTCAGTTCCTTAGAGAATATAATAGGATAATCAACTTGAAAAATGGTTAGCTCTCTATTCTTGGATACAAAGTCCCTCTGATCTTTTAAGAGCCGGTTAAAGTTCCTGGGAAGCGCCTGAAGACGTGTACTTTGGAATACCCCACTGGGGTTTTCACCCTCAAATATTGCACCCACTTTTCAAACATGAAATGTTCACCCATGGCTTGTCCTGTGTCTGAGGGGATCCCTCTCCTAGCCACAACTGCTGTCATCATTTCCCCTGGCTTCCAGGCCATCCTAGACTCCCAGATATCATATGAACTACCTGAACAAACCTTCTTGGAGTTGTACTCTCCCCCCTCATTAGGACACAACAAACCTTATCTCTGTCCTGGAATCCTAGATGTCTCCCATAAGGACCCTGTTAAATTGTTGGTAGCCAAACTGACTGCACTCCCCATGACTGTGTCCAGGGGGCATGTTGTTGGATATGGCTAGTTGTTGAGCGCTCTTGATGTCCTGTCTCTTCATCCCTTTGGCATGTTCCAAGATTTTAACCTACCTGAAGATGAACCCCAAGTTCTATCCTTGTTCACTGTGCAAGACTTTCCACAGCTGTCCCTGGTTCAACAGAATGAGGTGCTAGACTTGCTAGACCAATTTTCTGACATCTTTGCTAATAAAAGTACCAACTATGGGTTATCTAAAGGTGTTATCCATCAGATTGACACTGGCAATGTACCCTCTTCTGTGCTAAACCATATTGCTGCAGCCGCGTGGAGGACGCCCAGGTATCAAAAGAGCTCAAACAACTGTTGGACGCTGGGCTGCTGGCACCTTCCCAAAGTCCTTGGGCATCCCTGCTACTCATCTTAAATAAGAAAGATGGAGGTCATTGTATTGGGATGGACTACTGCCAATTGAACTCTTTGACCAAGAAGGACTTTTACCCCTTGCCGCGTATTGATTATGCTCTCTGGTGTCTTGGAGGCTCTAAGTTTTCTCCGCAATGTATCTGGCATCTGGATACTGGCAAGTTTACCTATTGCCTGAGGATTGCCAAAAAGACGCGCTCATTACATCTGAAGGGCTTTTTGAGCCTACTTGCATGCTGCAGGGACTCTGCAATGCCCCAGCCACCTTCCAAAAGGCCATGGACTCCATCCTCTGCAACTTGAAGCCTTCATGTGTCCTAGTATACTTGGATAATATAACGGTTTTCAGCGCTACCTTCACCAATCACCTGGCTCATCTCAAAGAAGTGATCATAAAGATTCAAGAAGCTGGCCTCAAACTAAAACCTTCCAAGTGCGCTTTTTTCAAAGAGTGTCTTGAATTCTTGGGCCATGAAGTAACCCATACAGGGATTTGCCCAATGACTAAGAAGGTTGAAGCCAACAACAAAATGCTTCCGCCCACCAACCTGCAAGAAGTACAAGTCTTTCTAGGGATGATGGGCTACTATAGATAGTTTATCCCTGACTTTGCCAATACTAGTGAACCTTTAGTCCAGCTGTTACGTAATGTCCCCTTTTTAATGGACCGCCACTCAGAAGCAAGCTTTTGAAACCCTTAAACAAAAACTCAAAGAGGCGCCAATCCTAGTGTATCCTGACTATGATAAGGAGTTCATCCTATACACTGATACTAGCAAACTTGCTATTGGGGCTATTCTGGCCCAACTAGACAACAGGGGTGTAGACCATCCTGTGGCTTACACTTCCTGCATGCTAAACAAGCATGAGAAAAATTATAGTGTCACAGAGAAGGAGTGTCTTGCTGTATTGTATGTAGTCAAGCAGTTCCACCACTACATGTATGGTACCCATTTCACAGTTGTCACTGACCACGCTTCACTCAAATGGCTACAGCAACTTAAGGAGCCAGAAGGGCGCCTAGCTAGATGGGCCCTACATCTGCAAGGTTACAACTTCACTGTGATTCATTGCCCTGGGATTCAACATCAGAACGCTGATGGGCTATCCAGAATGCCCATTCTTGCTTTACATCCTGCAAAGGCTGACCGGTTGTACAAACTAATTGTATACCCTTCTTCTTGGGAAAGCAAGATAGAAGAGGTCCAACTGGCCTTGTCCAAGATATCCAAAGGTACCCTCATACGCAACAATCAGCTCTTCAAGAAAGTACAAGATCAATATCTGCCTTATGTACAAACCAGTATTTGCCTCTTGTTGGTGTCACAAGCTCATAAAGAGACTGGGCATGGAGGCATTGCCAAGACTTTTGACTAGCTTCAGAAGAATTACTTCTGGAAAAACGTTTGCCTGCTGATCCCAGACATCATAGCTAGTTGCCACAACTGCCAGCTGCAGAGGCCTCAAGCTGTTGCCCACAAATTCAAATTAGTTCCCCTTCAACATGCTTTTCATACTGTTAGCATTGACACAATAGGTCCTCTCCCCTGCTCACAATCTGGTGTTGCTTTATCCTGATTACTGTTGACCACTTCAGCAAGTGGTTAGAGGCTTGCCCTACAAAGGACATCACAGATAAGACAACTGCTGCCTTCCTGTTACAAGATGTTTTCTACTGCCATGGCTGTCCTCAAGTGTTGCTCTCAGATAATGTGACTAACTTCAATTCCAAGCTGGTAACCTCTGTTGTCAAAGTTTTTGGTCTCACCAGTTTTTCTCCGCCCCTACAACCCTTCTACTAATGGGGCAGTTATGCATGCAAATTCAACACTGGTCTTCATCATGAGGAAGCTCACCTACTCTGACGCTACCAACTGAGACCTATACTTACCTGCTTCTCTATTTGTTTATTGCATTAGCAAACATTGTGTCACTTGGTACTCCCCTTTTGCTATGCTGTATGGGAAAGAAGCTAATATCCCATTTCTCTTGGGGCCCCCTCTGCTTTCCTCCATAAGGCCATAAATCCTGAAGACCACATCAAGGATCTGGTTAACCGCATAATTGATATACAGGCCACTGCCTACACTTCTGCATACAAAACTAAGATGCTTGAGCTTTCTACTGATAATGCTGGACGCTCCCCCTTGCCTGAATTTGATGTTAGTGACCATGTTCTTTACTACCAAGACAGAGTGGGTGAGCGCGCACATAAATTGGACACTCTGTGGATTGGCCCTTTGGAAGTGACCTTTAAACAAGGGTCTGAATACACTGTAAAGCTCCTCTCCAGTGGTTGTCCCTTTGCTTGAGTGCATGCCAAGTTCCTCCACAAGTACTTCCCCCTAAAGCCAATCTAGGGGAGGGCAATGTAGTGAATACCGCTATTCACTATGTGTCAATTTTGCCTTCAGTGGGCCATTTCAAAGACAAATTTCTTGCTTTTGCTTTTGCCTCTCAAAATGAATTGATGACTGAATCAGGAAATACAATTGAATTTCTTGACTCTACACATCTCACTTGCCCCACTCATGCTTGTGGCAAGTGATCCTACTGTCCTGGTAGTGTTTTATGGTATCAACAACCACTATATATTCCTTTCCTAGTTCACCAATAAAATTAAGTTCTATTCACATTTTTGTCTTTGTGTCTCCAGTACTTCTGCGCCTCTCTCTAGCCACAACTAGTAGAGATTATTCTTCCAGGGCCGCAAGGTAATTGCATAGCCTTCCCTGTCATCTAACCAAGACTTAGTAAAAATCCAATCCTAAGGTTAGGATTCCCTGTTGTGTGTCTGTGCCGCGCCTCAGAACATGACACCCAACCAGCGCCTGCCAAGAGGCCAGCTTCACACCAGAGGCACAACTTTGCCAATTTTAGGAACATCACCCCAGCTGTAGCCAATCAGGTCCTTGCAGAAATTATAAGTGTGCTGTATTAGCAGAGTTACATGGGGAAAAATGATTGGAAGCTAGATAATTATATTTATTGAGTTATGGGGTTTATATAGTTAGTGTGGATTATTATAGGCGGAACAAGATTGGGAAAATCACACAGCTGGACTGAGCAGGGGTGATGTGATCCCTGTATTGAGCAAAGCAGAAATTGAGCTGGTCACCAAGTTGGGATTGTTGTGGGTTCTTGTTGCGGGATTGGGTGATTTGAGTTGGCTTGCGCCTCTGGCTACAGGTAATGGGGAGGTTGGGGGTCACATAAATTCTTGCCTGGAGCTTTTCCAGGGTGAACCCCTTGTTTTGTCACAGGTCAGGGGATTAGGATCACAGCAGGGGCTAGAGGCCAACATCTAGACAGAGGGTGACCCACACCCCCCCCAGAGAGGTACATATACTATCACTCTTGGGAAACACAGATAATCATGGTACATCTCATACAACAATCCTGGCATGCCAAGTAGGCCAGAAAACTATCACAGGAGGATAATATCCCTGCACTTTCCCTTTGAAAAGGCATCAATGCTGGGGACAGGGATTACATGCACCTGTCATAGACAGATAGGGGTAAAAGTACAGCTGAGCAACTGAAGGGGGCCATCCTGCTAACTCCATCCCTGATCATCCATTGGCTTGATATCCAGAAAGCATGAATAACCAATAAACCAAATGTTTGTATAATTTTTCCCCCTTACCCTGGATGTCTCTGATCTATAAGCGCGCCAAAGCTTATCCTGCAACTGCAAAGTGTGCAGATATGATCCATGCAGTGTAGAGGGCTTGTGATATGCACTCTGGGTCCAATTATTCCTGTGTACCTGCTGCTTGGCTATCCCCCACTTGATGAGGATCACTATACAGCATAGGGGTGTTATATGAATTACATCCAGTAAAAAGTAAGGGAGAAAGATCTAGTCTATTTTATAAGAAATATAAGGGTTTCATAAACTTAGGATGAGCAATAATGCTAAAATAGGGGTTATCATAGCATCAACAACTGGGATGTTGATAATATGCTGGCTTAAACATATAGAAGATGTTGGTGTTCTTTGCATGCAGTGTAGCTAGGGTTTGGGGGTGCAGGATAGCTATACCACAGCAAAGATTTTAGGGGCAAAAGCTTGGGCAGGTTTGACCAACCTTGATCTATGTATAGCTGGAGATGATCTAAAGTGTACCCTACACTCAGCCAGGGTTATGGACGGTAGGGCTGGATTCATATGTGTACTTGGTTCCCCTGGCTTGTCCTGGTCAAACTCACCAGAGGTCTGGGTATGGATAGTTGTTGTATGGGATAACATAAACAGGTTGATTAGAAGTAAAGGGGGATCTACCTTGAAGTTACCTGTTGCTATTCTGAAATCCTGACAATTGGTAGAGTAAATATTGTTACATCTGTAGCAGATGGGTCTTGAAGCATATATCTGCTATTTCTAAATCTTCATAAATTGTTTTTAGTCCATGTTTAAATTTTACAGGGGAGTTTGCCTAAATATCCTTTTGAGCTTATTTTTTCCCAAGTAAAGGGTTCAGTGTATATTTTTGACTATAGCTTTGGCATGTAGGCAGTTTAAACTATGATGTTTGCAATCCAGATAGCTTCTGGTCCTGGGCCACCACAAGGAAAAGGGTGATATGATGTATTCAGGTATAGTTAAACAATTGTTGGGTGTGGCCCAGAACCATGATCTAGCTGGAGCTAGTAAATGCAGCCCTAGGCATTAGTGCTGAGCAGTAGTTTGATAGCACCTGGTGAGGGTTTTATGTATCTAGAAGAAAAAATGAACCTTTTGGAAGGTGTCTGGTTTATGTGGAATTTCACAGGATGAAGGTTATGTTGCAACATCTTTGATTACTCCCTCTTGGGGAATTAACACCCCAAGTAAATCACCAAATGGCTCACCAAATGGTTCACTTTCCAGTCAATAAACTGGTGGCACCATTATCAGTTAACCATCTATGACAGGGATCACTCAATCCAGGTCCTAAATGGAACACAACTTGATTAAGCCTCATGACTCAAGAGGAACATTACTCAGATAAGCCCCATGACGTACATGGACGGCCTGTGGCTTGTCATGATACTATATATTATCCTATATTCATATCCAATAAAGTATCATTCTCTTCTTAAATCTTCCCCTTATTTCGTTTATTATACTTCCCAGAAGTATAAACTTGACAGTTGGTTTAGAGAAGAATCTCAACTTGGACAGTCCAGGTTTCAAGGGGGTTGCAGGGTTTGGTCTGGGGACTGTAGAATTGATCTTTGTAAGTTGAATTTCTTTTAATAGCAATACATGTTGGGTAACACAGTTAAGCCTATGTGAGCAGATTGATTTAGAGAAAGTTATACTTTATTTAATTTTGGCAGCTATTTTTGATTAAATAGCTTGCTTCTGTTTTTTGGTGATGCCTTCTAAAGACTTATTGGAGACCTGGGTGTGCCCAAGTTGGTTGATCCCAAGAGGTCCTAGGTTTAATCCCTGTTGCTCTTGCTTGCTCTGACTCTATATTTTTTATCATTGGACCTTACCTGCATTGTGGAATTTTAGCATGGGTCAGGATAGATACATCCAATATAACTAAAAATATTAGATCTTCCCCCAGTATGATGTAATAGTAATTTTTTAGACCTTACTCTAGCTGGATTTCCAGCATGGGCTAGTCAGACAATCCAAAAAAAATGATGTGACAGCATTAAATTGACCCTCTTATCCCCAATTCCCTTAAGCCATAGTTCTTTTCTACTGTTGTTTCTGACTTTAATAAAGTTACTTTTTAAAAGTGTGCCCAAGTTGGTTGAGGCATTCCAAATTGGCCCCAGGGGACCCAGGCTCAATTCCTGGGACTTTTGCTTAGCCCTGATGTATATTGATGTTCTCACTGGACCTTACATGTAGTTGGAGTTTTACGGCATGGACTGGCTAGACAATCCAATGAGAAACAAATCATTAAATTTCTCCCAGTTGTGTAATAATTGATCATTGGACCTTGCCTGTAGTCAGAGTTTATCAGCATGGGCTGGTCAGACAATTCAATGATAATGAAAATGTATTTATTGACCCCCTATCCCCACTTTCCTAAGGCTGCGGTCCTTTTACCGACGCTCTGATAAGCTTTAAATAAAAATCAGGTTTATTTTTCAAAGAAGTAAGTACTTATTGGAAATTCAAAGGCAAGATTTTATTAATCACTGCTCATCAACGGTTCGAGGCATTCCATGAGCAGCGAGAAGTGGCTTTGGGGGGAGCTGAAGCTGGGCAGGATGACCTTATCAAGTGTAATGCTGCGGTACGAGACGACAGAGTCGGAATCAAAGTAAGCCGTGTCGAGCACGAGTGACTTGCAGGTAGCAGCAACCACTCTGAACTGGGAGCTGCAGTTCTTTTTGAAATTCTTTAAGAGCTGGTATCTGCTTCCAAGGATGAGGCTTCTGTACTCTTGAGCTTGGTCAGCGGTTAAGGGGATGGTACCAAAAGAGCGGGAGGAGATGGATTGCTGGGTGGATGCGTACTGCTGAATGAGCTCCCATTCATGGTTGAAATGTTCCATGACCACTTTAGAATCAAGGGCTGCAACGTTCCTGGGCTTGTTGAATAGCGAATAGAAGTTGGAAGCGATCTCACACTTGGGGGGCTCAGGTGTAGAAATAAAGATGGATGTCACCCGTTTACTTAGTGATTTGGCCCGGGTGAAGTTGTTTTCGGAAAAGGACAGCAGATTCAAAAGGGGGGATATTGGATTCTTTTATCGAAAGCTTCTTCTTCCTGCCAGGAATAGATGCTGATCTCAAGGTCCCTGCCGCCACATAAAGTATCTTGGTTGGTTCGTCGGTTGACATGTTGACTTTGAACTTTGCAATGTAGTTGCTCTGAACCCTTTTCACATTCCTTGCCTTGATGTACTTGCTGGCTCCATACTTTGGCAATATTGCCGTCAGATCCACACGGGACGGAAGCTTCAAGCCAAGCATGAACTGAGATGCTACCCCACTTACACCCACAATAAACAAGACAAGATTCACGTTCTTTTCTAAATACTTGGTTCGCTTATATCCCTTACCATCGCCTCTAATCACCTGCCAAGCATCAACTACTTTTATTCAGAAATCAATAACCGATCCACTTGGCACCATGTCTCATGATTCTATGCCAGCAAATAATCCCTTAATAATTACCAATTATATAATACCACTTCAATTATTCCAAATCTCCTCACTATTTATCAACCCATCCCGATGAAAAGTCTTTACAACCCAACCAATAAACCTTCGCATCGAGCCACAAAGTTAGAAAACTTCTAAACTTGATCCAATAAACCTAGCCCTGAGACGAATAATTATTCAATATATACAAATATCTAATTGTGGCACTTACACAATACCCTTTATAAATCCCTAAACTTAAAACACTCCATCCAATCAGCATTGTTCATCCTCACAACCTGTCCCCAGCCCAACCGAGAGGTATATCCGACCTTTGAATCTGCACAAAAATATCCACTTGGGAAAGCTCCTAGTGTGATAGCGAATTCGAATATTCGCTAAGCTTGACCATCCGAACTATATATCTACTAGGTGGTTGCCCTGTCCAAGGACACATAGAATTAAATACAATATTTCAATTCAATATAGTTTACTATATTTTTAGACTGGGATTACTTATCATATGTTAAGGTTAATTTTTTATTTAAATTCTTTCTTAAAAGATCATGTTGGGAATTTTGACCAAGCAATGCTACCAATTATGACAGAGCTCACAGATATGAATTACAGCTGCCAAACAACATAAATTGGTAGTATAAGACACATACATATTGGTCCAGCAGTAGTCTGCTGACCTGAACCATCAACTAGCCAATGGTAAGCGCCGCTGCAGTGCTTAGTGACAAATGATTTGCCACTGCACCACTTTGGAAAGTTATAGGCACCATCTAGCAATTAAATTAGGCGCCAAAGCGCCAAACTACTTTTACATCAAGTGCTGCTGCACCAACTGAAAATTATTGCAGGCACCAAGGCGCCACCTTACTTTTACATCAAGCGCCAAGGTGCTAGGTTCAATTCCCCACAATATCAAATTACCATATTAATTACATTATTAAGCATTGAGCTTGAATTATGTCAGGAAGGTAAGAAGTGATCCTGAAGTAACTAAATTATTCCATGTTAGCAAGGGCTACCTGTGTTGGGTGAAGATGAAGATATTCTATTAGTTGACATGCAATAAGTGCCCAACCTCAATTAATAATTACCCAAATTAGGAGTGTGTTAGAATGTCTTAGAGGACATTGCTAGCAGCCCAGGGACTGACCTTATAGAAGGTATAAGAAGAATTAATCAATTACCATAAAATCATCTTTGATCTATCTTTATTCTGGTTGACCTTTGTATTGATCTTTAAGTGCTTCTGCAAGATAATAACCCATTTCCAGACAATAATCATGTTTCCATTTGATCCTGGCTCTTCTGACACAATACTACTCATATCCTCACACATTACTGTATTCAAGCAAATGCCCTGTGCCCTATAATCTTAAATAATTGTGGCGCTGTAATGCAAAAAATTGGCAGATCATTTTAATCATATCTAAAATTAAAAATTTATATTCCAAGTATAAGCAAAGAATAATATATAAATCTAAATAAGCAGAATGTTACAATTAAGCTTAGTAAAGCTAGAAAAACAATTTAAATTTTATATTCTTTATTTTTCTAAACTCTTTCAAAAGATAGAGCTGATCTTTAGCTTTAAAATAAGCTATCAGACATTAAGACTGGCTTAGTATTCACAGAGATACATTGTTCCTAGTCTTATGTGTTTTAAGAGTGAATTTAAATGAATCAAATTAAGTCTATGCCTTTGATTTTGGTGTGCGCCCAATTCCAGCATTTACTATTCATCTGAGCATCTAGAGCAGCTGGAGCTATTGTGTTTGGTGTCATTTTGATCAGAATCATCAGAAAAATATATCTATTGTTGCAACCAAGATTACTCCCCCACCCGCTAACATATCTCACAATACACAGGGGCACTCAATGAATTGCCCCATGGCATGACAAACAGTTTGGGTCAATCTGAGTGCAATTTCAAATTCCGGGTACTGTATCCTAATTAGGAGCTCTGCCAATTCAAAATGCTGATCCTTTGATCAAGCTATTCCCAACCCAAACCTTATATTAAACCTGCCACTGTGCTACCCCCTGGTAGACTTATGGC
Source organism: Entomophthora muscae (assembly GCA_014839935.2). Classification (NCBI taxonomy): domain Eukaryota; kingdom Fungi; phylum Entomophthoromycota; class Entomophthoromycetes; order Entomophthorales; family Entomophthoraceae; genus Entomophthora; species Entomophthora muscae. The sequence goes on from QTSX02007241.1 coordinate 178,363, forward strand.
TTCTTGATATAGTATATAGCCATTATATTCTCTAAATAAAGATCATATCATTTCTATTCTTTTACTTTAGATTTGGACTGTTGTCTTGCCCAATCTAAATACTAAACTATAATTGGTTCAGTTGCAACAGTGGTAGCAGCTGTAGGTTCAATTAACAACCTACCTATAAGAAAGCTCCTCAAGAAAGGACAAAGTGCTGGCCATATGGCTACACCTCACCAAGAAACCTTCCTCCTCATCCCTGATGGGGGCATCCCCAGGGGGTACATTATATACCAGGATTAGTTAGTGCTCACCAGCGTTTACAACCAACTATGCCTGGGAAAATGTGACATTAGTGTCACCCCACCCCAGTCAGATCTATCACAGTGCATGCTGAACCTACAGCTGGAATCCTTCACAGGTGGCGTGGAGGGGGCTAAAATAGTAAGTTGGCTACACTCCACAGAAACCTGCCTCCACATCTGTGATTTTCTGAGTCTATGTGGGTTGCCACTATGTCAGGACGTCTCACTGAACCTACTGCAATATGGTTTAACAACCGGGCTGGTCAAGAACATGAGGTCACCTGGGCATTGTTCAGGGATGCTACAAAGTCCCACTAAAGTGAAACATTTTCATCCATCATGGTGGGAACTCCCCTCCTGGCCATTGAACAGACTGGCTCTATTCCTGAATATCTTGCTGCCGCTCCTGAAGCCATCACAGAAGGAAATGTAATGCTACTCACCCTCATCACCAATGGATTAAACCCCTTTATCTGCAAATGGGTATCTGTAGGGTGTTGCTCCTCCATCAAGGATTGCTACAAGGCCATTGTGGAAGTAAACAACCAAGCCACAATGTTTTATCACAGATCCAATGACACATCCCCTCAACCTAGCCCTGTGCCTTGCAGCACCCACAATCAAGTAGGCTGCTGCCAGTCCCGTCAGCAGGAGAATGGCAATAAGTGCCCTTATGAGGGGGAACTTCAGCCAGCACAAGTTGAAGATTAAGAAAAGCCTGGGGGTTATAGACATGAGAGACTCTGCAAACTGCTGGAGCCACAATCTCAATCTCTCCTTACCAATAATCCCTGTGACTATAGTGTACATGAGGGGAAAACCTTGGACATATTCCAAGTCCATAGTGACAACCCTGTCCTTCAAGCCATTCATCAAATAAAATCAATTGCTTGATCTATCCCTTTTGCTTCTGTGGGAACACCCACAGGCTCCTGGTAAATACTAGGGCCAATCACACCATGGTCAAACAAGGATTTTCAAACTCCCAACAGTTAGACTGAGTTCCCAGCCGCTTCAAGGTAGTACAGGTGGCCAACTTCTGCAGAGCATCCATCACCCATGAGACTTCTCCCTTATTAGCAATAATTGGGAATGTCCAGGTTAGGCTCTCTGGCCCAATAATGACTGGGTTCAGCCACAACATCATTTCTTGAATCAACTGGCTATGCCAAAAATGCCCTATATTAGCTAAGCTACCTCTGCCATCACACTCAGAAGAATTTGTGCTGGGTTCCAGTTCTATCTAATAGGAATAAACAGGTTGCCTAACAGCACTGTCTTTGTCTATATTTTCAAACAGGGTACCTACAGTTTTAAAGAGGGGATTGGGGTTAGACCAAGGCTTGGTCAAAGTTATTAGATCTGAACCTTCCCCAACTCCCTCCTGTAATAGCTTGCTACTGGCTCTTCAGGAACTGCTTGCTGAGTCTGAGGGCATGTTCAGTAATATGCTGGATCAACTGTCATGAAAAGATATCCAGAATGATGTGCAGCTGCTGGGGGTACTGCCCAAGGCGCACCCAATGTATTGTCTAACACCCAGGGAGTACAGAACGCTCTGCCAACACCTTGTATATGCTCTGGACAAGGGATTCATCCATTGGTTGTTGTCCCTGTACAGAGCGGCAGTCTTCTTTGTAGCCAAGAAGGATGGTACACTCCATCTAGTTACTTATTACCCCACCCTAAATGAATTAACAGTCAAAAATAAATAGCCCCTGTTGTTGATTGACAACATGTTTGATACACTTGCAGGTTCAAAGATCTTTAGTAAGATCAATCTCACTACAGGGTACAACCAGGTCCACATTGTGCCAGGAGACAAGGCAAAGATAGCCTTTCACACACACTATGGGCCATTCAAGTTTTGTGTCATGAACTTTAGAATGACTAATGCTCCTTCCACCTTTGCAACTCTTGTAAATAAGGACCTTAATTATTTAAGTGACAAGGGTGTTTTTATGTACCCAAATATTGCTCTTGTTTTCAACCAATATGAAGAGACATATATCTAACACCTTTGTGCTGGCCTTGACACCCTTTGAAAACATTGGCTGAAGGCCAAACTATCCAAATGTGAGTTCCTTAAGCTCAAGCTACTGCTCTTGAGACACACAAAATCAGCCAAAGGGATCAACCCCAAACCAGCTAAGATTAAGATAATCATCAACATTCCCCTCCTACTGCTGTTATTCATGTGTTTACCTTCCTGGGAAATTTTTTTACAGGCACAGATCCATTCCTAATGTGTGGAGCTCATTTCCCCTTTATCAAGTTACTCAGCACCAAACAAAGGTTTACAGTGGACACCAGTTTAATACCAAGCTTTTGCAAAACTCAAGTAGAGTCTCACAGCTGCACCTGTCCTCCAGCTTAACAATCAAAGTGATCAATATGAGCTCAAGACTAACCCTTTTGACTATGCCATAGGGGAGTAATACATGTAGAGATCAATGATGGGGTATTCCTCACAGTGGCTTACAAGTCAGAAAAACTTATCCACATCAAACAGCAATTCCTAATCCATGAAAAAAAGCTAGAAATAGTTGTTCACTGAGTTGAGAAGTGGTGCTGTTACCTGGGAGGGGGTGCCTTCCCTCCCGCATCTTCAAGGACCACAAGTCCCTCCATTACTCCAATACACAGTTGCATCTGACTCAGTGCCAAGTTGGCTGGGTAGAAGTTCTGTCCCCCTATTAACTTCATATGATGTGATAGATAGGAGGAGCACTCCATGTTGTAACAAAAGTTTTGGGCAGGAGAGCCCATGCAAGAGGTTACATAAGAGATACTAGCTGTTGCAGATCCTGAATGGATTAGACATTAATTTGTCCCCTTAGGGATTGAGCGACAAAACAATCACACAATTGCTTCCTCTCAAGACGGTTTTAATAAGGTTAACTACGTTTAAAACGCCCATAAAACAGGTGTTTGAATGGTCTTTTGAATACGCTTTAGACACGGGCTTTACTTCCAAGGTTAATTCTAGAAACAACACAAATAGAGCCACAAGTCTCCATAAGGAAAGCCATGTGAAACCGTTTGTTCCATTGCACAGGATTTTCTAATGTGCCTGTCCACTATCCTCCATTAGGAAAGTCCTTCTGTCTGTGCCTCTTTCCCCCAGGTGTAAATTCCCCCACCTTATACTATATAAGTATCTCACTATCAAATAAAGCACTAGTTTTGTCATAATACCTTATATTCTTCTATCCTATCTAAAGGCTGCTACTATACCATCAACAGGTATAGTATTAAGAAATAGGTTCCTGACTAACTGTTTTTAGAAATTAGCACCCCTTGCTGTTACAAATACGGCATTGTAGCTCATGTCTTTCCACACCAACAGCCCCCACCCCCGCGGTTCTTTCAATGAGGAGAGAGGAATACCCCTGGCTGAGCCTTCTGCCACTGATTTCCCCTATCACAAGGCAGTGGCCTTCACTTCTGCCAAAGCCCACGCTGGGGAAAGAGCAGGCGCTCCCTATGGCCTGCCCTTAGCCACTTCATGCCAGAACATCAGTATCCCCAAGCCTTTGTTTTTGGCCAATCCTTAATCCTGCAAGCCCCTGCCCCTTTGGTGATAAACGCCAACTCCTCTCCTTCTGAGGACACCATCTGTAGTACCATCCAAGCCATGGATTCTGGTGCTGCTGGCAATGGTGCTTTATCTGAACATCTGGCTATTCAGCAACCTTCTGCTGATAACTCCCTGGTTTGCTTTCAGAACCTCTCCCAAGTCAACCCTGACCAACTTTGTTGTGACCTCTGCACTGTCAAACATATCAAGGTCTATTTACAACAGTTCACTCACCCTGCTGTATAGCACAACCAAATGCACCTGGGTTGGATCCAAAGCCTAGTGCACAACCAAGGAATACTGGTAAGCAACCAACAAACGTTCCCCCAGGTCCTTTACTATGAGCTTGGCAATACTTTCACCACTGTGAATCAATACCTAGCTGAAGTTACAAATGCCCGGAATACCATGCTACAATGGTTTGACGCCATTGAGAGGGGAATAGCTAAATTAGTTCCAGTGCATGTGGTACAGACCCTCACCCATCAGGATGTAGCTGCCAATTGGATTAGTGTGGTTACCACCCACGTGCTTGAGACTGGCCTCATGGTTCAAAGCCTGACTCATGAGGTGGAAGTCCTAGCCCATTGCCTTGCCACCATCCCCTTGTTCACCCCCACTTCTACTGCTACAGACAACTCCCCCTCTAGCCACCTTCTTGGCTGTGACATCCTTGAGCTCTTCAATTACTACAAGAAGATGCAGACGGAACTGGTCCAGCAAAGCACTGATCTTGCCTTCCTGTTTGATGGCTACCACACTGTGTCAGAGCTTCAGGATTGTCTCAAAATTTGACAATCACATGAAAGAGCAGATAGCTAGACCCAAGCCAGGAAGGATAAGGAAGTGATAGCCTTGCTTCAAGCTGAGATTGCAACTCATGAAAGGTGCATTACCTCTCTGAAAGATGACTTGGGTATCATCTGTCAGGAGAACAAGGTCTATCAGGATGAGCTGGACAAGCAGCAACTTCTTCTGGACGCCTTCCAGAGCTGGTTGAATAGAATGGACAGTAAGATTATTGCCTCCAACTTACAGGCTATGTCCATCAACTCCAAGAGTCTCCACATTCCACTAAGGTCCTCCAGCCCTGAGTTCTATCATAGCTATGGAAGCAATGATGGCCACACTTGGTTGGCTCCCAATGCTTTAAAAGTATTGAAGCCTGTGTTGGAGTCTGAGGATGACGTCCTGGCTACTCCTGAAGCCTCTGGGGCTGCTCAGGACAGAGAAGGTGACTGCAAAGCTCAGCAACAGGAAAAAAATTGATGTGTCTCTGAGGCTAGGTTTGCTGCCTCTACCCTCAGCTATCCCTGTCTCACCTGTTCCCCAGTGAGGATCACTCCTGCTCCCACCCAATATGGTTCCAACAACTTCAAGCCCGTCAATCTCCCCAAGTTTGACTGCAAGAGTAATGTGACCATGTTCTTACGCCTATACCAGAACTCCATGTATGGCGCTGATAACACCATGAGGGATTCCACAATCATCAACTGTCTAGATGCTGAGACTCATATCATTATCTTGCCACGTCTTACTGAGAATTGCCGGACTTTTGCCAACGTCTCCAGGGCCCTAACAGAAGAATTTGGTAGCCAAGAAGCTCTTCTTGATTGCAAGATGGATTTCAATGACACCAAGATAAAGGTGGGGGAAACCCTAGAAGACTTCACTTCTAGGTTCTACCTTGAAGGTCAAACCCTGTTGTCTATAAGCACAGTAAAATTTATTGATGTGCAGTCAGCACTCCTCAATGCTGTAAATGTCAACCAGGAGCTATCCCTGGCTCTTAAGTTGGGCATTTACAACACTTGCACCATGCCAGATCTGATTTGCCTTCTACACACCTAAAAGGAGGAGTTTGAGATCCCTCTCCCTGAAGGCTGCCCCTTCCAGCAAACTAAGTACAGACCCCGCACGGCTGTGGAGATGCCCAAGCCTTCCAACAAGGTTGGACCCGCACCAGCCAACAACACTCCCCATACTTGCTTCAAATGCGGTATGGCTGGCCACTTCTCTTGGGAATGTAAGAAACCTTGCCAAAAGGTCCACCATGTAGGCATGAAAGGTGCTGGGGAGGACTACGCCAGGGACGCCAATATTGAGGAGGACAATGAGGATCAGTCAGAAAACTACTAAGCAGCCAGGACAAGGAGAAATCCTTGGCTGTCTTCATAATTTTGACACCCTCATCTCCCCCCATACTGCTGCCCCCTGACACACCTGCCCAGGGGCCTGCTGCTTTACCTTTCTCTGAGGCAATCCCTAAGGACAAACCCTCCCTGATTGACTTTGACTCCCAACCAATACACAAGGATGCAGAGTCTGAAGGAGTTCAAGAGGACCTCTTACATTTAGTCCTTACTGTCAACACTTGAACTAATCAGAATACACTTAAACCTGAGGTAGTGATCCCCCAAATAGCTCAGTTAACAGTGTCCTTACCCTATGCCAAACAACTAGCTTGACCGGTTGTTGAAGTCACTCATGAGGAGGAAAGTGCTGAACAACTGGCCAGGCTGCTTTGGACAGTACACGTCTTGGCCCCGCTAGAGTCCCTCAAGGAAGCAAGCCCAGCTGTGGGAGCTGCCATGGCTACCTTCCTGGAGAAGTTCAAGGGACTGAGCGTCCACCAGGTCTCTAAGATTGTGGAGATCAGAGAGTACTGCCAGGATTGTACCTATATCAACCTGGTAGTGAACAAAACCCATGTTTGGGCCATGCTGGATACTGGTGCTCCTGGGAACATCATATCCTCACGGCTGGTTAAGAAGCTTAAACTGGCACTAGACCTAGCCTATAATGAAGAGTTTGATACCGCTGGGCCACTGAACACTAGAGCAAAAGGAGCCTATTCTTCCCTTCCTCTTTGTTTTGGGAAGCTAATGGTCACTGCTCCTGCTATAGTTCTGGAAAACAACAGCTACAACATTCTTATTGGGACTAGCTTCATGGTCCAGTACAGCAGTATGACTAACTATGGAGACCATATGTTTGGGATATTGGGCCACTCTATCCCCATGTTCTATCATGGAGACTGCCCTTCTGACCTACCCTTACGCTGTCTGCACTACATCAACCTGGAGTACACAGATGAAGAGCTTCCAGTGGCCTATACACTGCGTAGTAAGAAGGTCAAGGTGCTACCTCTCTTGGTTGAGGAAGCCAAATAAATCCCAGTCTACGCCTCCTGTAATGTGACTATCCCACCTGGCTCTCAGGTATCCACAATACAGGCCTCTTGCTGGCTCTACCTGCTGGTAATCATGGAGAAATCTTTGGCATCCATAACACCTCCAACTAGAATCATGGATTGCCCCAGGCATCCTCATGCCAAGTGAGAAGAAAGTGCTCATACTCTTGGCCAACATGAGTTGTGAAGCCATGGTTGTCTCCAAGCACCAACTCCTGGCTTATATACAACTGGAAAAGCATGACAACCTGCAGGATACTGCCCCCTTTGCGGGCTTCTCTTAGCTGGGCCTACCCTGTGAACAACCACTGGTGCTAGCAGTCATAAGCTGCAACTCCCTATCTGGTCTCTCTGAAGAGCAAAAGGATCAAGCCATGGATCTCTTTGCTCAGTATAAGGATGTGTTTGCCAAGGATGATTATGACCTGGGCAAGGCTGCAGATATTGCCCATCATATTGACACCCAAGGCAGCCCACCTATCTGCTCCAGACCCATACAGTCTAATCAAGCCAATCATGTTGTAGCCAAAAAGGAGCTCCAGAAACTATTGGGATCTGGCTTACTGATCCCCAGTAAAAGCCCTTGGGCTTCCCCTCTCTTTATTTTCAAAAAGAAGGATGGTAGCAACTGTGTGGTGATCACCTACTGCCAGCTGAATGCTGTTATCAAGAAGGATTCATATCCTCTCTCTTGCATTGACAATACCTTGGACCAACTGGGTGGCACCAAGTTCTTCAGTGCCATGGACCTTATCAGTGGGTACTGGTAGATTAATCTACCCCCCGCTGACCAAGATAAATGTGTAATCATCACCAACCAAGGGCTATTCCAACCCACAAGAATGCCCTAAGGTCTTTCCAATACCCCAGCTACCTTCCAACAAGCTGTGGAAGCAATATTGGATGACCTCAAACTCACCAGCGTCCTGGTCTATTGGATGACATTAATGTGTTCTCCCAAACTTTTTATGATCATCTGCAGCACTTGGAAGAAGTTTTCCAGAGGTTACTTGTAGCTAATCTCAAGCTCAAGCCACACAAGTGCAACTTCTTCAAGGAGTATCTTGAGTTCTTGAGATTCATCATTAGTCAAGATGGACTCTGGCCTGTACCTCTGAATGTGGAAGCTATTGAGAAGATGCAGATCCCAGCCAATAAGCAGGACGTGAAGGTCTTCCTGGGGATGATTGGGTACTATTGCTGCTTCATCCTCAACTTTGCATCCTTGGGTAACCCTCTTTTTCAGCTCCTCTGAGCTGAAAAGGAGTTCTTCTAAAGCCCAGCTGCCAATCTGCTTTCAATGCTTTCAAGGGAACACTAACTTCAGTCCCTGTGCTAGCCTACCCTGACTTTTCCAAGCCGTTTGTGGTTCATACAGATGCTAGCCTGACTGCCATTGGGGGTGTCCTCTCCCAACTAGACTCTGAAGGACTTGAACACCCTGTTGGATACTGCTTGTGTACTCTTAATGTCAATGAGAGAAACTACACTGTCACTAAACGAGAGTGCCTGGCCATAATATACTCCTATCAACAATTCAGAGTCTACCTCCATGGGGTACATTTCTTGGGTTTAACAGATCATGCCTCCCTGCAATGGCTTAAGACTCTTAAGGACCCTGAGGGACGTCTGGTGCATTGGGACATTAAAATTCAGGCTTATGACTACAAAATCATTCATCAAGCTGGAGCAGCCCACCAGAATGTTGACTGTCTCTCTTGTCTTCCCACTGTTACCTTAGTATCCCCCACGGCTGAAATTCTCTATGACAAGCTTATGGAGGATCCTTCTTTGTGGGAGGAGGAGACAGTAGAGATACAGAGAGCTCTCAATAAGTTAGCTGTTGATACCAAGGTCTCTAAGGGACAACTCCTGAAGCTTTTTGGAGACTCTTGGCTACCTAAAATACGCCCATCCCTACGCATGGACTTAGTGGTGGCCGCTCACAAGACTAATGGTCATGGTGGTATACAGAAGATGTTAGTCCTGTTACAGAAGCACTGCTTCTGGGAAGGAATGCACACTGACGTAGTAGATACACTAGCCAACTGTCATGAATGCAACATTGAGAGAACTAAGGTTGCCAAGTTCTAACACAGACTTGTACGCCCTGGGTTTACCTTCCACACTGTAGCCATTGACGTAGTGGGCCCCCTGACAGTTACCAACAGTTGCAACAAGTTCATCATTGTGGCTGTTGATCATCTGACTAAATGGGTAGAAGCCAAGGCAATCTACAGCCAATCTGCACTGGTGACAGCCACATTCACCCTGGAGAATATCATATACAAACATGGTTGCCCCCAGATTCTGCTGACAGAAAATGGTACCAATTTCACTAGTTATATCATCCCCTGTCTCAAATAACTGATGGGAATTTGTGGGACACTATCCACCCCTTATCACCCACAGACAAATGGCATGGTAGAGCGCACTAATGGGAGCCTGGTCCAGATACTCCAGAAGCTCAGTCACCAACATGAGACTGAATGGGATACCTTCCTGCCTGCAGCCACCTTTGCATATAACATTAGGCAACATTGCGCCACTGGCAAGCCTCCCTTCCAACTGCTCTACAGTTGGCAACCAGGGCTTCCCCCTTTACTATATTCTTTGGTAAAGCCCATCCTGGCTGTGTCCCCAGAGGCATATCTCAACAAGCTGGTCCAAACCCTTATTTGCTTACAATTGGAGGCCTACACAGTAAACTTAAACCATAAGCTATAGACCTAGAACAAGCTACATCCAAACGCCCTGCCTTACCCACTTACCTGGTAGGAGATTCAGTCTACTTCTTCAGCAATAGAGGGTACAATTATGAATCTCAAACTGGCCTCCCTTTGGCAGGGCCCAGTTCAAGTTATCCAGAAGACTGGACCTGACTCCTACACCCTTAAGGAGCCCCATTCTGGGCAATTGATCACTAGAGTACACACTCAATATATGTGTGCTGCTCCTAGCAATCAATAGTAAGCCCTAATGAGGACAACAACCTGAAAAACAAAAGCCTAATTAAAAATTCCATGGGTTGTTGTCCTGTTTGCAATAGTGATGCACCAAAGTATGAGGAATAAGAATGAAGGGACAAAGTGTTTATTAGAGACTTACAAGACTCTTCCAATATCTCACCAACTGTTCTACCACCCAAATGACAGCTAGGAAACACAACTGGTTATATACAGATCCACAAAGCCAATGACCAAGTGTTAAACAACTTGTGTTATTGCTGGTATGTTCAAAGCTACAGATAGATGTTATCCTTGCCAATGTACTCTACCTAATTCTATGCAAGAGCACTACAGACTACAATAGAGTAGAACTTTGAAGATAATTACATTTATTGAAGCTGGAGTACAATCTAGCCAGTGGCTGCAATCTATCCAGGTGTAACTAAGAACTTGTTTCCTTTCAGGTGTCTATATTTATATATACTGCAATAACCCTTGTTCTTGTCCTTTCAGATAGTTCTCAGTGGCTACCTTTGCAATAGGTCCATCTTTGCTGGTTGCGCCTATCCTGATTGGCTGACCTTGGCACATGTGTTACTACTGGTATTGGCAGATGTACATGGCACTTCAGCTACAGCCTACACTCTTCTTGAGCTAGCCTACTGTCATTTATTGATTGGCTGTATCTTACACACCTATTATTACGCTGGTAGACTATGCTGTATTTAGTTGATGCTTAGAAATTGTCCCTGTTCAGCCCTCCTACATTGGAAGGTAGAAATCTGATATTCCATTTGCAGGGCTTAATCAGTGAACCTTTTCTGGCTGGCAAACCTTCTGCTTATTAATGCAATAGTTTGATTAGGGATTATATGCTATATAATAGCAGACTTAATCCAATATTGACTTGTGGATTATCTGCCGTATAATGCTGACCCAAACTGATAAGGAACCCAATTATACGCCATGTAATGCTAATCCAAACTCGGTATTTCCTAGCCATTTGTATATCACTTGTTTGATATGAACATATATGCCCATCAGGCTGTGTGGGGCTGAGTTGATACAACATCCAGTAGGGTAGAATGGGTGATATACAATTGATGATTTAGTGATTACACGCCGTGTAATAAGTGATAATCATTATACTGGCTAATGTTTATATGGTGTATAATGCTAATATCAATTATAATAAACTAGTAATTATACGGTGTATAATCACTACACATTGGAATGATGATCAGTGATAATACGGCGTATAATCACAGCATCTATTATAATAAACTAACAATTACACGGCGTGTAACTGCCATATCTATTATAATATATTGGTGATTTTACAGTGTATATTTTACTACACTTAATATAATGATAACCAAGTGATAATATGGCATGTAGCTGATTAAGATCTGTGTGTGATTATTAGCCTGATTATTTGTGGTCAATCAGCCTAATCTCACACCAAGGATTGGGCAACAAACCCCCATCAAACAAGACGCCTTCCATTTTTAAACCTGTTGTCTAATCCAGTGGAGGGAAATGTTGCAGATCCTTAATGAGTAGGCGTTAAGTTGTCCACGTAGGAATCAAGCAACAAAACAATTGTGCAATGGCTTTCTCTCAAGACAGTTTTAATAAGGTTAAATATGTTTAAAGCGCCCATAAAACAGGTGTTTGAATGGTCTTTTGGATGCGCTTCAGACACAGACTTTACTTCCAAGGTTAATTCTAGAAACAACACAAATAGAGCCACATGTCTCCATAAGGAAAGCCACGTAAAACCGGGTGCTCATTACACAGGACTTTATAATGTGCCTGTCTACTCACCTCCATTAGGAAAGTCCTTATGTCTGTGACTTCTTTCCCCTGGTGTAAATTCCCCTGCCTTATACTATATAAGCATCTCACTATCAAACAAAGCACTAGTTTTGTCATAATACCTTATATTCTTCTGTCCTATCTAAAAGCTGCCACTATACCATCAACAGGTATAGTATTAAGAAATAAGTTCCTGACTAACTGTTTGTAGAAATTAGCACCCCTTGCTGCTACAAATACGACACTAGCAGCAGCTGTAGGGCTTGGGGCTCAGAAAGCATTCACAATCTGGCAAAACTATGGTAAACAGCTAGCAAACCGGCAACTGATGGGAAAAGAATTGTAGAGAATTAAAGCTCAGTGTTTCATTAGCAAAACAATCCATTTTTAAGATTTTCTTTCAAAAAAATTTAGTTCAATTAGGTTTGGAAATATAACACTCTTATGATCTTTATGGGGTTTATTGATTTTTGTTGCCTGAGGCTAATAAATTTACTTTTTGATGTTAAGGTCTTTTATTAAGGATACAAAGACTATATTAGAGTTTTGAAATAACTTAACCTGGGGGAAAAGATCCTGGGCTGTGAAGGATATAAGAAAAATGGCCTTAATTACCAAGAATAATAAATAAGGATTCCAATAATAAAGTGAGTTGGTTTTTTCTTATCCAACCAAGGAAAGACAAAATCTAAATTTTGGTTTTGGGTTTTTTACACATATATTATATTTCCAGAAATATGTTAGTCATGGCTGAAGCATTTTACTGGATATAAACAAAGCCAGGCACAGGGGGCAGCATTCTAGACCCTGAATGGCTCCTACTGTACCTGGTCTTGAAATTACATAATTCAAATGGTCTGAATTCAACCACTATTTCCAAGCTCAAGGATAATGAGAGCTAGTTCACAACTATTTAAACAAGCCAGATTCATAGCAGCTTAAATATTCATCTAACTTCTGTCTCAACACAGCCTATTTTCTAATTTGGGTAACTACTCATATATACCACCCAGTCATCACCCCCATCAGTTGTTACATCTGGTTGTCCACCTATACTGTCCAAATGGTTTCAGACACATGCTGGTGAAGATCAACCTTAAGAAACCCCACTTCACATGCTATCCCTGGTGGCTTATTGAAGGTGTTGCAACACCTTCAATTAATCACTCTTGGAAAAGTTATTCCCTGAGTAACTCCCCAAATAACTCTCTGTATAATCATTAAGTTGGTATCACTCTTATCATTTGACTATCTATTACAGGGATCAATCATTTGAGTCCTAAGTGAAACACTACTTGGAAAAACCTCATGACTGCCATGATGTACATGGACAACATGTGGCTTCTAATGATACTATATGATAATCTAAAATCATATCAACAAAGTATCATTCTCTTCTTATTTTCCCCTTTATCTTGTTTATTATGATTCCCAGAAGTATATAATTGACAGTGGTAGCACAGGTAGGTTATCCACACCTACACAATTTAAAGAAAAAATTCCTCTAAGAAAAATAACCCAGCATATGGCACTCCCCACCAGCTAAAATAATACAAAGAAGGTCAGGACGTCCCTACAGGATTCACTGTCTTCAACAATATCCTCATACCAAAAAACAGTACAACTTTCTTGGTACACAAGGAGTCTTGAATCCACCCCCAAAATCCAAAGCAACCAAAATACCCAACATTGTATTTCAATGCTTACACTCAGCAGAAATTAGCGCCTTTGTGGGACTACGCCAGGAAAACACCTCTCTTTGGATCAACAGTACACAAAGCAAATTTGAGCAAGTGGACTACCCCCAAAGACTCTGGGTCAGTGAAATTGCCCTTCACGTTACAGGAACCGCATCACGTTTTGTAAGCAAACAGTTTGATCAACACCTTAATCACAAAAAAGACTGAGACATGTTCAAAAACACCTTCCTTAAAAAATTCACCATAAAGAACTCTGATGCTGGGATCATAACAGAACTCAGAACCTTCAAAATTACAGGAACTATCAAAGAGTGCATTGCAGCCTAATTTCAGGATACCAGGAGTACTGTGGAGCTCCAACAGGTGAGGGAGGAGTTGAAGTAGGTACTGGCATGGACCACCAGATGATGGGACCTAACTTTACCAGGTAGGAAAGGGCCTTCCCAGCCACAGCCCAGGGCCCAGCTGCTGGCAAGGCAGAATCAATCAACCCTGTGAGTGTCAGAGACCCACCTGATAGAAAACAAGTTCCCTACCTGGTGGACCAAAGCCCCTAAGTTGAGCCCTGCAATTACTGATCCAATAGGTACTGTGATCATGGCAAGATGGCCCAAGTGGCCCAAATAAGCAAACTTACACATTAATGAGCTGAACCAACCCAATAGGTGATACCCTACAAGTATGTCAACAGGTAGAAAGATGCATTGGGTCTAACCAGCAAGGGTTCTACTAGAGGAGGAGGAGTGGTGTTGCGACCATATGGAACTTTCTTCCCCAGTGGCCAGAGGGATACTTGAACCAGCCATTGGTCAGATACTCCTTCTGGCGGGCATTATTGGGGGAGGAGTTATGCCAGTCAGTGGTGGGAGTAGGGTTTTCAAGACCTAATACAACTGTAAGCAGGAGGACTAGAAACCAGAACAGGAATAAGATTCCTTTCATGGTTTCAAATGAGAGATCAAAAGATAAGTGTGAGCAGGAGTAGAGTAGAATAAGTCTTTATTGTTGGAACAAGTGATAATGATAAAGATTGCCCACTTAAATACCCCAGAATAGAGGGTGGAACATTTAAGAGGTGCAATGGATAGAAGAGGATTTAAAATGAGGTCTTGCTAAAATAATGACTGAAGAGATAATATTTACCATTTGAATATCTACCTGCTGCTTAATAATATTGATTATTAATTTTAGAAGCCAAAGGTAAGAAGAGACAGAAACAAGAGCCACCATATTAAAGCGGTGGCTGTAGTGAAGATGAGCGTCAAACAAGGCCAGAGCTTGCTCCAAAGATAGCTTGAGCGGGTCCCAGAGCGCCAGAGACTGTTTTTGCAGCCAATCAGATGCAGGATGGTAAGTGACGTTGTATAATAATTTTTAACCTTTTAGTAGTTGTTTTTGAATTTGAAAGCAAAAACCAAATGAATGGGATGAATATAAATAGGTAATATAGATATACTGTCTAATTTTTGACTAACATTAACACTGTTCTTAGGGTTCTGGGTTTGATCCCCACTGGGACAGCCCCAGAGTTAATCTGGATGTCTGAAATTTGAAAGCTAGTGTCCTTTGGTTTGGTGTTTGTTTCAAAATTACCCATAAAAGTGATGTAGTCAAGGAAGAATTCCCTGACTGTGAGTGCCAAATAAAGCACTCCCAGGAATTGACTACTCTGGCCAGTGGCATCAGAAGTGGGTGGAATTGAGATGGTTGGTTTGGGTATTGGGTGTGGTTCCATGGGGACCAGGTAGACAGCAGGATTGTTGTATTTCCTGATGAAGATCAAAGGGTAAGTGGTGATTGCTTTGCCGTCACAGACAATTTGGTAGGGTTCCTTGGGGGCGTTTGGGCAGGTGTATCACTGCAAGTCTTCCAAGGTCCAGGGTTTGTGGTCAGGGTTTGGGGGATACCCAATGAAATGCACAGAGTCAAATGGAGTGTTGGGTGGGTAATAGTAGTCAAAGGCTTTGGTTTTGTCAACTGGAGTCTGACTATCTATCCTGTGGATGGGCAATATTGCTTTGGTGTTTGTAGATGGAAGAGTATTGAAAATTAGTATGGAAACAGATTGGTGAACCAAAGGTTCATAACAACTTTATTTTTAAGGATAATGATACAGAACTTTTTCAGGTGCTTCTAATTTATATAATTACTCACATATAAGTGCCTCTGGGCTTCTTCTGGTGCTAACTGTGTGGCAAGGCTTGGCATCTCAGGCTCTGCTGTTTGGTTGGCTGCTTCATGGTCACTTTGGGGGGGTTCCAGGAACAGTTGTTTGTCTTTTTGGTGGTCCATCTTGGCTTGGCTGGTCATTGGTTCTGGCAGGTTTTTGCTTTGGGAGTCATGGGGTTTTTCCCAATCTGATCATCATTTATGGAATGGCTTGACATGCATTCTTGAGGCAAATAAACTTGATTAAAAAAGGGGTTCCCAATTGGGAGCCTCAAATTACTTGATGAAGGGTGGGCTTGAACTGGATTTACTGGGCAGCTAAAATTAGCCTGCCCAGATCCAGCCAAACCCACCAAGGCTTGGGCATAGCTTTTGGGGCCCAGAATGGGCCTGCAGCTGCCACCAGGGCAGGAATAGTTCCTGTACCTGGATTTTTGCTTTTCAAAGTGAATCCAGGTGCAGGCAAATCTCCCCTGCCCTCTAGCCCTGCCTGGCAGCTAGTAGCTGTTTTGATTTCTTCCCAGGGCTTTGAAACTGTTACTTTTGTAACACCTATAAAGACATACATGATTAAGCTCCCAGAACCATCAATTTTGATGAGGCTGGACCACAACTGGACTTCTACAATGGTCTCCCTACACACATAAGACACCAGTTTGACATGAGCTGTTGTGAAAAACTCCAAGGCATGATCTTGGAAGGGAAACAAGCTTCAAGATAATCTGACAACCTGCATGTAACCAACAATCAAAAAGAGAGCCTCACAGCAAAGAAGGACCCTTGACCTAACAAGCAGAACAACTGAGCTAATAACCCTCATACTTGAGGCAGAAATTGTACAACTCAGGTTAACCAGATGAGTACTGATAATGCAACCAAAGAGGGAAAAGCTCAGGGGAGCACTTAGGCAAGCCACTCTCCCCCACCTTGCAAGACTTGTACAGGGACCAGGATATGGACTCAATTATCATGACCAAAGTACCCTCTAGTGATCCTATACTTTTTGCCACCCAAACTGGAAATAAATTCCAAGATTATCCTCTCTGCTTTTACCAATATCATAGAACTGCACTATTTGACACAGGATCCAACCAATCCCTTGGTGACAAAAGATTTTCCAACCTCATGAAACTAACCATGGTCTAAAGTAATTTCAAGAAAGTTAAGATGTCAGATAACAGAAGAACACCAGAGAGACAAGACTTTCTGGGCCCAAATAGGGGACATACAGACTACCCTTAGTGGTCCAACCATACCAATCCCCAATTAAAATGTAATACTTGGTCTAGACTGGATGAAAAAGACCAAACCTCATATCAACTGGCATAGCGCTACCCTCACCATACAACAAGACAAGGTGCATCACCATGTCTACCTAACTCATCTTGATACACTCATGAAGGACCATGTATTTGTAAAGATGATAGAGACAGAAGAGGAAAAGGATTCTATAAAATTAATTGGAACACCTGCACATATGAGGTGATCCACTTTAAAATTACAGAAACCACACATGAAAGAGATCCAATTCAAGCACAGCTAGTCATTGAATTCCCTTCCATTTTCCAAGAAACTTTACCAGGCCTATCTCCTGATTGGAGCATACAGCATGAATTTGACCTCAAAAAAAGGCACCAAAAACATGTCTTATCTACTGCCTAACACTACAAGAAGACAAGATACTAAAGGCATATCTAGCAAGGCCCTGAAAAAGACTCATACAACTTTCTAAATCTCCTTTTGGCACGCCTGTCTTTTTTGTAGTAAAGAAAGATGGAGGAATCTGCCTGATCACAGACTACAGGGCACTAAACAAGGTCACAATTAGAAAACAGGCATCCCCTACCCCTGATTGATGCCTTTTTTGTTGCTCTGGGGGATCTCAGTTCTTCACAAATTTTGATTTAACTGCTGGATATCACCTGATCCATGTTAAACCAGAAGATATCCCCAAGACTGTGTTTCAAATTAAATATGGCTTGTTTGAATGTGATATCCTTAACTTTGGCATGGCAAACACCCCAAGTACCTTTGTGACCTTTATAAATGAAGTGTTTAAAGATCAAATAAGAAAAAAAAGCTATTGTCTACCTTGACAATATAATCATATACAGCCCTACTAGGAAACAACATTGGAAGGATTTCTGCCTGGCCCTCCACATCCTTCAAAATAACCAACTCATAGCCAAGTCCTTCAAATGGACTTCTTTTCAAAAGAACACCCATTTTTAGGACAAATTATCAGTAAGGACAGAGTTGAGCCAGATTCAGAAAAGATATGAGCCATAACTGGTATGCTAGCACCGCAAAATAAGAGTGAGCTCTGTACATTCTTAGGCATGACAGCCTATGTTAGGAGATTCATCCCTGACTGGGACGCCTTGACTGCTCTCTTATCCACAATCACTGGCAAGACAATAAAATTTGTGTGGACATTGTTGAGAGATCAACACTTTCAACAATTAAAAAAAGCAAACGTTCACTGCTCCTATCTTACAATATCCAAATTATGAATGAGTGTACAAATCAGAAACTGATGCCTCAGATTATGCAATGGGAGGTGTTGAAAACGGGCGTTTGCCAGCAGATTCAACAGAAGGATTGAAAGGCAGGGGCACACACTCACTGAACACCTTTGAATGTGAGGATTCAAAGGACATTTGACCAATTTATTTATAATGAATATTTTTATTAATCCTGTACAAGTAGGTAAAAAACTCTGCTCCTTGGCTTTTACTGCCAACACCTTATATAGGGGTATTCTCATACTACTAATCACCAGTCAATGGCAATGTCTTCTAGGAAATTCCAGCACACTGTAGAGTCTTGGTTGGTTTGGCAGAAAAAGAGACAACTTTCTATTTTAGGGCATAATCCTGCAATGCCTAGAACAAGGACACCCTCTGCTAGCACATTAATCAGTGATCCTTTTTAAGATATACAATCACTTCCATATCTAGTTTTTACAAGGAGTCAAATAGGCCATTCAAATCAACCCTGGCATATTGGTGTTATTTCCTCTCAAAGCTGGCACCTTGGCGCTTTAGTGTTAATTATTGCAGTGCTCTGGCACTCGCAAATAATTGTGTTGGTGTCCCAGCGCTTGATGTAAATTATTGCGGCGCTCTGGCACTTGCAATTAATTGTGCTGGCGTCCTGGTGCTTGATGTAAACTAGAGCGCGCTCTGGAACCAAGAATAATTAATACTGGCGCTGTGGCACTTATTATTTAAGGTGGTGGCAGCGTGGCACAATAATCCTTGGCAACAACGTCATGGTCCACTAATCATGCATTTAATTATATGGTAAGTTGACACTAGTTTTTGAAAGGGTAATTGATTGACCCTGGTTGGTTTCCAGTGGACACCTAATGAGTTAAGCTTTCCATAATCCCTGGTCAAAAATTCTTCACAGGAGGAGTACTCCAACTTCAAACTTCAGAAAAGAACTTCCTCCCTGTAGCATATGAATCAAGAAAGCTGTCTGATAGTGAGCAAAGATACCCAATACATGACAAGGAACTGATAGCCATTATCCACAGTCTAATTGAGTGGTAATGTTATCTGGAAGGTGCACAGATATTCAAGGTGATAACCAACCACAAGTCATTGGTATTATTTAAGACTCAAAAACACCTATCAAGGCAAGAAGCTGAATTGATGAGCCTTATACAGAGGTACTTCATGATAATTGAATACAAACCAGACAAGGAAATGCTTACTGCAGATACCTGTCAAGGCTATACTGTAAACATCTCCTATGCACTGATGGAGACCCAGATTGGCCTATGTTAATAATGGAAAATCTCCAAGAGGGGCTCCCACCTAGTACACCAATGAACATTCAAGAGAAAGTCCTCAAGAACAAGCATCTGTTCAAAAACGTATATAGTACTCTAAACCACATACTACCAAG
This sequence comes from Entomophthora muscae, assembly GCA_014839935.2. Classification (NCBI taxonomy): domain Eukaryota; kingdom Fungi; phylum Entomophthoromycota; class Entomophthoromycetes; order Entomophthorales; family Entomophthoraceae; genus Entomophthora; species Entomophthora muscae. Next base: position 197,973 of record QTSX02007241.1, read on the forward strand.
TGACAATAGTGTACCCTATATCCATCAACACAAGAAATTGACACAATCCTTTGATACCACAGAGATCTGGGACACACCTGTAGCAGGAACTTGCATGAACACCTCAAGACTTGCTACTGGTGGCCCAACATGCTGGACAATATCAAGGAAGTGCTAGACCAATGCAAAGTCTGTGAAAGTACACCCACTCCAAGGCACCCCCAAATTAGTAATGCCAGTGTCAATCACACAGCCCTTCAAATTGTGGTCACTGGACATTGTGAGAGCAATATCCAGCAATAAAAAAGGTAAAAAGTACATTATCATAGCTATCAATTATGCAACTAGGTGGCATGTAGCACAAGCCAAAAAAGAACATAAAAGAAACAATGTAAAACAGTTTATTGGTAAGGAAATTGGCTAAGTTTGGGAAGCCTGAACTCCTAACCACAGACAGAGAAACCAAACTCAAAACCATTGATACTAATATCTACCTTGCCAAAAACGGAGTTAAACACACCATGGCCAGCCCATATCACCCACAAGCAAATGGATGTGTAGAACAACTAAACGGCTCTCTAGTGGAAGCCCTCAGTAAATTATCTGCCAACAATCCAAAAGCCTGAGTTGATATGCTACCAACCGCTCTTATGGTCTACAGAACACGAGTCAACTGCAATACAGGCAAAAGCCCATATGAACTTGTCTATGGATATAAATCCACCATTATTAGTACCAAATTAGGACCAAAATTACCTCTGCCTAAGAAAGTGCCATACAACAATGATCCTGACCTACAGCGCGCCAGGAAAGACCAAAAGGACAAAGAAAAGGAAAGGGTTGGGAGGGAAGCAATCCCACAATAACAAGAGTTCTTCCAAGTTGGGGATGAGATCTGGGTTGTTAACCAAAATATGAATTTTTGGAACCAGGGCTACCAGTAAAGGAATAATCATGAAAGTCAGACCAAACAACACTTGCCTCTTAAAAGGAATTAGCCCTTGAACAGAACTTAAGTGTATGCACCATGACTGCCTTTGCCTGTGCAAAGCAAGAGTAGCACAATGTAACTCTTGACTTCCTGTACCCAATGCAGAACTGGATCAATACCAAACCTGAATCCCTGACACTATCAAGAAAATCCTTAAGGTTCTACCTTACATCACCCCAGGGGGGATGTTGCAACATCTTTGATTACTCCCTCTTGGAAAATAATTCCCCAAGTAACTCCCCAAATTACTCCCTGGCTAATCATAAAGTTGCTGGCACTCTTATCACTTGCCCATGTATTACAGGGATTAAACATTTTGAGTACTAAGTGATACACTACTTGGACAAGCCTCATGCCTGCCATTATGTACATGGACAGCATGTGGCTTCTTATGATACTATATAATCCTCTAAACTAATATACAATAAAGTATCATTCTCTTCTTAATTTCCCCCTTTATCTTGTTTACTATACTTCCCAGAAGTATATACTTGACACAGGGTATAAAAGCCATTTCTCCTCTTCAATAAGGATCTTCTTGAACCAATTTATCATTCTTTCCTTTTTGGCAACTGCAGCTTGAAGCACAGTTATAACAGTAACAATTATGTGGCTGCTGGATAGCTTTAACCTGGAGGATTGACTGTATGGTTTTAATAAATTGCATACAGAATCTATTGATATATGGGGCTAAATTGGCAACAGTGGTGAAATTGACTGTAGGGATGTAAAAGTGAGAATTCAAAAGTGAGAATCTAAAAGTGGTCATGTCAACACTTTTAAAAATTTTAAATTAAATTAAAACAGCTCATCTGAAATTAAAATTTATTATGGTCACATAAAATACTTTTTATTCATTCTCTCAACTAAAAAAGTCAAGAAAAAATAATTACTTTATTATAAAAAGCCATTTTGAAAATTTAAAAAGTGTCGACATGGCCACTTTTAGATTCTCACTTTTGAATTTTCACTTTTACATCCCTACAGTTGATTTCACCATTGTTGCCGCTAAATCTATGTGGCGCAGATGGGTACAGCAATACAGATTAGATCAAAGTAAGTGCAAGCGGTGTAGCGGATTAGTAAAGATATAACCAAGTCCAGCGGAACGGTGCTTGGGAGCCTATTCTATAAACCTGAACAATAATAGAATACTACTTATAACAAAATATCAAATATTGTTGTGGATATGTTTATGTTGGCTAGTGTAGTCTTTGGCTAAAAGATGGTTGACTGCCGCTTTGGCTTAAGGGACTGCTTTTAGTGGTCCTGATCTCTAATAGTAAATCTATTCATGAATCCCCTCTTATTTCGGCGTTTGGATGGGCAGTTATTAGAAGGAGTCAACCTTGGTGAGGTTAATCTTGGTCTTTGGTTTCGCATCTCGGAATTGCTAGTAAAGATAGCTTGGATTTAAACACTTGGGGTGCCTTCAACTTGATCGCCAATCAATTGAGTCAGGTTTGGCCTCCGAATCCAGTTGGACAACTTCCTCGACTAGTTAAGCTTTTTAAAAGATATTTTAAAGGGGCAGAAAAGAAAAATGTGACGCTCCCCAGATTTCAGCTGCTGCGATTCAACTATAGGCCTTTGCTAAGATCCTGGGAACTCTGTACTTTTTATAGTTTGGTATAGCGTTTTAATTGGATGTCCTTTAAATTGAAAATCCCAGGTAAAAGTGGAGGAAGGCTGGTCATCCAACCAAGCTTCTACTTTTTAATTTTGCCCAATTAGGAGGATAACCCATTTTTCAATAAGACGGATGTATAATAGTTCTCAAGAATAATAGGCCGCTTTGGTCTCCCAAGGCCAATTGACAGCTAGTGGGCAATAGACATCCAATCAACTTTAAGCCCTGCCACCAAACACAAATAGGATGTAATTGCCCATATGCTTATTTCCGAGGGTTACTTGTTCGCAATGAAGCCTAGAAAGTTACTCGCAGATCTCGCAGATCCTCTTACATGGTTAAAAGAAGCAGGGTGGATTTGAAAGATAAATAATGAAGCTATATTTCCTTGTTGGGGCAGCACTTGGCCAAGTGATGATTGGGCTCAATTTGCCAAGTGTGCTAGATTTAAATGCAAGGCTTGGTAAGTATAAGTTGGAAATCAAGGCAGAGGAATCGGATAAGGTTGAAGCAGCTGCACTAAACCAGTCCAAGATTGTAATGCACAAAGTAGCCTGTGATTTGGATTCCAATATGGATTCCAATGTGGATGACTGTGGGTCGTGGATCTCCTCTGGGGGTTTTCGCCCTTTGCTTGGGGTTGAGTTTGAAAAGTATATTCAAGATGATATATCCCCAGAGAATGGCTCAATTGGCAATTTATTAACGTTTACTGAAGGGAGCTACACCCTTGCCACCAGCAAACTCGAGCAAGGGGTGGATGGCGGCTATGTATTTACCAAGGATTCGCCAGTTTGTGGAATCATATCAAGCCCAGAGATTTATTTCTACAAGCCTGTCAGCAAGCAGCCGCTCAAACTGCACAATGCAATCTTTGAGGCCAACTGGGGAATGGCCCTCCATACAATGAAAAGCCTCCACTCCTTAAGCTCTCCGGCGCTTGGCCGCATCTTCTTCAACAAGCGCCAACTGATATCGCTTGAAAAAACTTTGCTTGGCGCTAAGGAAACCTTGCACACCCTATACCTACGCAGCTGCTTCCCCAAAATCAAGATTGTCGGTGCCGCATGCCTACCCGCCCGCTTTTACGTAAGTTACGGGAAGCGAGCTGAGCTAGTTTCCTTCTTCTTGTCTGAGCGGGTTGAAACCCTCCTCCCCAATTTCGGTGCCCCTGGGGAATACTTCTCCGCCATTGCGAGCTGTGTTGGATAACCCCATAATCAAATACCAAATATATCCACTTGAAATTTGTATTCCCATACTTGATAAATTTATTGTAGAAAATATCAAACATGTATATCAACCCCATACAAATAGTTTGATGGCCCTGGGTGCCCGAGTTGATTGAACAATCCTCTGGGGCTGAGTTGTGCACCTCAACCAACTCGGGCACCTTTTTTTAGTTTATTTTTTTTTAAAAAAGGTGCCCGAGTTGGTTGAGGGGCTCAACTGGTTCCAGAGGTCCCAGTTTAAAATCCTGTAGCTTTCTCTTACCCTGCCTCTATGTTTTTTGTAATGGTGATTCATTGGACTTTCCCTGTAGTTGGATTTCCAGCATGGACCAGATAGACAGTCCAACAAATAATGTGACAGCATTAATATGACCCCCATTATCCCCAATTCTCTTTGGCTGTGGTCCTTTATACCGCCACTCTTAAAGAGCTCTAATAAAGTTCTATTAAAAATACAAATAGATTGATCAATAACCTATCTCAGTTACACTCCTTAGCACCAGTAAAACTCAGTTGGAAATCTTTACCATTGGTTGTCAACCTTCCTCACAATTCTTGGTAACAGGGCCCATGTCGACACTTTGTTGACATGGTCATTGTTGACTCAAAACTCTAAATCTCCTATGTTTTTTGCTAGTCACACTAGCTTAATTCTTTTTTAAAGCGTTCAGGGGTGCAAACCCAGAAAACATGACAAAATTATGGCCATTTCAACACAATTTAACATTAAGCTTAATAAAAACTTGATTTAACCAGATTTTTCCTTTATGTTTACTAATAAAAATTAGCCTATTTTTTATTTGTTTTCACAACGTAAAAGTGTCAATGTTGAAACTGTTTAAGCTGAACTTATTTTAATAATGAAACCAAAACATCTACAACAAAAAAATTAAGTGCACATTTAAAAATATTTTTTATTAAACAAATATATAGAAAAAGACATTGTTCATACAGCTGATTGTTGAAATGTTCATCTTATAAACATATATGTGGCACTTATTCCAGTTTTAATATATTAAGTGGATTGGTGGCTAACGGCAATTCAATTATTTAAGCATGAGTTACTATGTAAGTAACTATAGAATTTATTATTAAAAATAATGTCAACACTCAGAAATGTTGTTTATTTGCTTGTTATCATATGCTGGGGTGGATTTAAGCAAATAAGAGTGGCACAATTAAGCTTAAATCACTATGCAAAGTATATAAAGAATGCTGTAAGTGACGTTGTCAACACTTAAACTTTTCATTGCTGAAAACAACTTTCTTAAGAACATTCAATATACAAAATGGTGAAATATCATAAAATCACTACCCAAATATAATTTTTAATAAAGAAATAAAGAGCTTTGATAATTTTTTTACTTATTTTCATATGTTTTTTTAATTTTATTATGTGAACAAAAACACACAGAAAACAATTAATATTATCTAGTCTGCTTAAATTTAATTAAGTGTACTATGCTTTTTCATAGTAAATTTTCAAAAAAATGTCAACAGTGAGAATGTTGTCAATAATAATGTCTACAATTTTTCTAATTGTCAGTGAGAATTCAGCTTTTTTTACTAATTTTCACTCATAATGTCAAGGTTTTTAGTTCTCACATATAAAACTTTATGTTTTATATATTAAAATCATCTGATTTTTTGATATGTTGTATTTTTTATTTTCAATTTTTAAAATAAAATCTATATCTAAATATAATGCTTTTACATATTTCTTGTAACTTTTAACTTGTTATTTATAACTTTAATAAAATAAAAAACTATACAAGTATTTTTTAACTTTTAAATGCCAATAAAACCCTATAAGGTTTAATTTTTATATATTATGTTTTTTAAGTTGTTTTGTTTGTTTTTTAAATAAATTGTTTTATTGTAAACCCTTTTACTTATTATTTTAGGACAAGAACACCTATAAGCAGCCCAAAGGAACCAAGCGTCCCTCTAAGCCCGCCAAAGCCACCAAGAAGAAGCCTGTCTCATCAAAGAAGGCCATTCAAAGCCCTCCCCTGAGCCCTCTACCAAGAAGAGCCCTGCTCACTCCACTGGGGGAGAGGAAACTGATGGTTCCCTTACAGATGACAGTTTCTACAACTCAGCTTTAGACAAGGAGTCAACCAAGAAGCGGCACCAGGCCAAAAAACCCACCCAAGGATAAGTCTCCTGCACATGGGAGCTCCAAGATAAGCCTCCTTCTGCTTCCCCCACCATCAAACTCCCCCCTTCAAATTCATCTGGGGATGATATAAAGCCCCACCCCAATTACTTCCCTGGCTTCTGCTATGCTCCTGCTGGCCCCTGGGACCCTCTGGTGGCCCACAATATCTGCAATGTTGACAGGAAGTTCAAGGTTCTGTCCACCTTACCAAAGTTTTTTTCCATCATGAGTGTCAAAGGGGGACCAGCCATGGTGGCAAATGGCTACATATTCTCATGCAATAATGCCAACTGGGGCTTCAAGAGCTGGCATTATACCTTTGAGGACCGCACCTGCCCAGTGCGGCTCAATACTGAGCGCTGGAACTTGGTCCAAACCATCAAGGGCAAGCATACCTGCATCATGCCAAATAAAACCATTGCCTGCCTTCTCAAATAGTATCTGGTGCAGGACATGCCCACCTCAAAGGACCCTTCCCTGACCCAGCTGGCCGTGCTTGCATGCAAGTACCTCTCCCCCACCAACCTCAAGAGGATGCCAACCCACACCCAGCTGGTCAAGTTTGTGAGCAATAGGCGCCAAGCCTCAAACCCCTTGGCCAAGAGTGCCACCACCATTGAAGACCTGGTCCTCACAGCTCTCTTCAAAAAAACTGAGGATGGTGAGATGTTCATGCTCCATGTCAATGGGCAGGAAGTGGATGATAGGATCATTGCCTACACCACAATACAGAACCTGGAGCAGCTCAACACTGCTACCACCTGGCTGTACAACAGCACATTTGCAACCTGCTCAATCATCTTCAAGCAGCTTTGGGTCCTGCATGGGCAGTTCAATGACCAGGTCATCCCCTTGTTTTCTTTCTCCTGCCTGGTGCCAAAAAAGAGGTCTATGCCAGAATATTAAAATTTTACAGGATGCTTTGAGCTCCCTTCCCACCAACCAGCTCCCCCTTCCACTCATGCCATAAGGGCAAATCCCTCCTCCGCTGAGAAGGATGAGCTGACCCTAGCCGCAGAGCAGTTAGCTCATGAGCACTCACTTGGACCAAGGGTAATCATAATGGACTTCAAGCAAGCTCAGTTCAGAGCCTTCAAGGCCACCTTTAATGGAGAAGTTTAGGGCTGCTTCTTCCATTTTAGGCAGGCCCTCATCAAGAATCTCAAGAGCAAGAAGGAGCTTTTTTACAAGTATCTTAATGATGATAAAGGGAAGTGCTGCTTTGCCATCACCCAGTTTGCTGCCTTGGCTTTTGTGCAGCCAGAGCATACTGGGATTGGCTTTAGACCTCCTGGAGATGCTTACATAAAGAAGCACCCCACCATCTTCAAAGGCTACCTGGATTACTTCAAGTGCCAATGGGTGGGCAAGATTGTGACTGCCCGGAGAAGTAAGAGCAGGGCCACTGCCTCTTGGAACTGTCAAGGCTCCTGCCTCAAGGGGGAAATGAAGACCACCGCCAGCTTGGAAGTGTGGCACAAGCACCTGAAGGTGAAGTTTGGGTCCAACCCCAAATACATCAAGTTCTTTGTGAAGCTACAGGAGGAGCAGGCCCGGACTGTTTTACAAGTTTTGCGACCTGGCCAACTGGGTGGCCCCCAAGAAGAGGAAGTCCAAGGAGCAGGACTACCAGGAGAACATTCAGAAGGTGGTGAAAAAGAAGTACAAGGTGGCAGAAATCAAAAAATACCTTGAATATGTAGCAACTGCTCTTGCTGGTGGCTTCAATTAGCCCAGTAAACTTTGCTTTGCTTTGCCTGGATTTTTTTTACTTTTGTATTTTTATATTTTTTTGAATAGTACTAAGCTTTTTAGGTATAAATGGTAAGTTTCAGATACAGTTTCAATGTGGTTTTGTATGAAATATCTTATATTTTGTTAATTTATCTTTAAGGCATGAGATTTTTTCAGTTACGCTTATATAAAGTATAATAAATTTTTATTTGAATTTTTTTTTATTTTGTAGTTATTATAATATATAAAATATTTTATTTTTGATTCATTATAATTTTATTTTTTGTGGGAATAAAAAATAATTTTATAATAAAGAGTGTACTTTACATAGTAAATTGAAAAATAGTTGCTTATATCTCTGTATTATTATTTATAGTAATTTTTTATTGCATTTTTGAACTCTCTGGGGTCAATTTAGTATAATAAAAATTTAAAAATATATTTTTTCATATAAAAAATGTTCAGGGTAAAGTGTGCTGTTACTTAAAAAAATGTTGACATCCAGGAGACAACATTATTTAGAACCAGGTTGTTACTTTACTATAGTGTTGACATTAAAAGTGTCAACATGGCCACTGCCAAAAATTTTAGTGTCAACATGGGCGCTGTTGCCCAATTCTCCACTGATGCTATTTAAATCCACATTGCCAATAACCCACCAATCAATTATTTAAGCTAATCTACTACAGCCCCAGTGAAAAGCTATTGCTATTTGATACTTCATTCCCATTTTAAAAGCATCAATAAAGATATAAAAAGGTTTCAATTGATTCTAAATAGGGGGTTCAGAAAAATATCAGAGGCAGACATCAGGAGTAGAGCTGTGGTGGATTTTAAACACAACAATTACAACATTTACTATAATTGTCACATCCAAGTCATCTTTTTTTCTGTTTTTTTGGATTCTCTCATGTCAGGGGAATCCAAAATTCAGTTGTAGATGGCTTTCTTCCTTCCAGAAGAGCCAAATTAATCATATATTTTTAATAAGTTTTTGCTTTTGAATCAGAATCAAATTAAAACTTTTATATCTTATAGTTTTAAAATTTAAAATAATATATATACATTTATTTTAAAAAGAATCCAAAAACATCCTCCTGCTGATGTGTACGGCTACAGTTCCAGAAAAACTGTAGCCACAGCAATTTTCTGGAACTGTTTCCAGATCTTAAACAGTTGGCTGCTTTTTTATAAAGCAGCCATTATTTCAGATCCACTGTAGCCCTATTCAGGAGAAGCCCCATTGTCAAGCCTGAACCATTAATGATAGTTATTCAAAGATGCTCATCCAAAAATACTGAATAGCTCAGAGGTGATGTACACCTCAATGTAAACCCTATATCATCAGACTATCTATATCAAATTCAAGAATAAAGGAGAAGTTGTTAGGTGAGATGAATGCCTTTTATTTACCCCTGGAAAATGTAGATGGCAGAGCTAGATCTCTGAACCTACATTTAATCCTGCAGTATAAAGATCCTTAACTAATAGGATATAAATGACTATTGTACTGTATTTGCCTTTATTGGAGCTATACTGTGATATGATAATCTTTATAGACAGTCCACAGCTATGATGTCAGATAAAAAGTAAAGGGCAAGTTCATTGAGCAATTTTTAAGAATAAGATGCCTTTTTAGCTTTTCTTATAACAGAAAGAATCAAGGACAGATGTGAAATGGAATAAATTATTTATTGGGAATAAATATAAGGATTAATCATTTTTCTTCCCTGAAAACCTGGTCCCAGGAGCTGGTTTCAAACCCTGGTCCTGACCACTTGAAGGCTCACAACCACAAGACCTAGAAACCGGCTGCCCACATCTTATTGGGATCAAGTTCCCTCAAGATGAAGCTGAAAATACATTCAAGGATAAAGATATCAGCAAAACTAAAAAACTACAGCACCCAATGAAAGACAAGGAAAATTGTTTAATGGAGGAAAACTTCCTATCATTAGCTGCATGAGCTTGAAGACTACTCAGATGACCAATCAAGATTCACCATATGAAGGAAACATGGACCTGAAAGCTGCTCCCATGACTATGGATCAAGAAAAGAAGAGTCAAAAAACCCTTCCTGAGGATCCAGCCAATGAATAACTTCCTAGCACAAGTGCCATTTTGCTGCTCCAAACCCTAGGCGTCCTGGCCACCCAACCTCATATTTACTAATCCTATGATAAACCCCATGGTAAATGTAAAGTTTTGCAACATGGTACTATATAGGCCCATTGACCCCACCCTAAGACTTTATTTCCATTTTAAAATAAAAGTTTATTAGACATTGGTAATTCCAAACACTGCTCTATTTTATCTTTTCTTTTACCAATCCAATTCAATATCCCCTGGCCCGCCTGTCTACAGTTTACTGTCTGTCAAGTGCCCCATTTAGTCCTGTTCACTTTACAGAGTACCCTTTGAAGCCTGAATACAAGGATTATACTCTTGAAAAGATACTTTAACAAGATCCCCTGGCCTGATTGACTTTGGGAGTGAGATACAATAGACAAGGCCCTTGGTATACCACCAAACCCAGCATATTCAGAGATAAATATAACTCCCTGTCTGTGTACCAGTTGGACATGAAACCTCCAGTTGCCCTAAAGCCAATACCTGCATCTTCTCCAAAACTTCTCTGGACCACACAAACTAGCTATTTGTAATTGTGTATATCACCCTCACTGAGGTGGTTGGCACTATATACTGGCCGCTGGACTGTAGCCCTGGGCAGGAAAATTAATATCCTGCCTTATTAAGTTAGCACCAATCTTGTGGTGGGCTCTGCTGGGTAAAATTGTGGTTTTTGCATTTCCAGAAAACATCAGGCTGGCTGCCCAAGGTTAGTGTGATAATCCACATAAAAGCAGTTTTGCAGGCAAGGGTTGATTTGGCTTCAAATAAAGATGCAATGCTGAGAATTGATAGTGTGCTATAGTTTTAAGACAGATATAGGCCTAGAAGGGAACATTAGCTGCTAGGAAAGGTGAGGCCTGCCTAGTAGGTAACAAGGGACCACTAGAGGCAAGTGATGGACAAGTCCAGCAGGGAACTTTGGCTGCTGTGGGCTAGTTATGTGTCTCCACCCAGAAAGGAATGATGACTGCTAAGGGTGGGGAGTGGACCATCCTGGTGGGTAACACAGGCTACCAGGACTGGTTAATGATGTGACCCTGGCGGTTAATGTGGTCTGCCAGGGAAGAGAGGAGCTAAGATAGCTCTACATACCCTTGTGCGCTTACAGGAGGTTTTTAAACAAGCACCTTAAATAACGGACTGGTAGGGTGTCTGTGGTGCTAATAAACTATAAGTTAGAATTAGTTGGTTGGTTGGTTGACAGACTAAAAAATTAGCAAGGGGATTGATAAATGGGATTCAAAGGTCATTTAGTATAGCTTAATACAATACAAGTCAGAATCCAGCCAGGTACTTGTTTTTATGTAGGTATTGGAACTGGAAGGAACAGCAAAGGGTTTGGAGTAGGAGCAACAGTAACTACTTGAAAGCAACTCATTAAGTAACAACTCTTAGTCAAAGTAATTGGCAATTTGGTCAAGATGAAGGAGACTAGCCTTTGTGTCCCTAAATTATACACTCAAAGAAAACAATTGATGGTGTAGCTAAAAAGGGGTATAAACGTATATATCTATTGAAAGAAGAAGAAAGGGTTATATACTACAACTTACTTTATAAATCAAGGCAAGTTGGTCATTGTATGGGGTAGGGGAGGGGGAAATGAAGGCTGAACAGCTGATTATCATCACAGCAATCAAGGGGAAGGTGATAACAGCTGCAGCGGCACAAGGGGGCTATGGAGGGCTTATTTCTGGTGTAGTTGGTTGATAACTGATGTCAGTTCACTAATCAGTTAGTTAATTAACACCAAATTGGTAACTTTCTATCCAGAAGCTAGTTGGTAGGCTCAAACATTCCAGAACCTCTAACAATTAGGAAGCAATCAGGAACCCTTTACAATTATAGAAGTAACCAAACAACATATCTGGATTGATTGACCAACTGGTGAGAGATTTTATCCCCCCACAATAATAGACTAAAATGTGCAAAGTCTTAGAGGCTGATCATCAAATGTAAGATATCAAGAAGTTGGTAGCCAATCTGGTTGCTAAACAATCCACCATGTCTGAGGAAAATGTGATAATCATCAAAGGGATAATTAAGGTGTCCAGTATGTTGGACAAATACACCTTCTAAATGGAAGAGTTGGAACACTTCTGACAACAGATCACTTCAATTACCAGTAGCAGCCAGAAAGCGCAATCATCAAGTACAACTAGAAATTACCAGAAGATTATTGACGTTACAAACCTTAAAAGACCATGGATCAAGAAAGAAAGAACCCCAGAATTTCTCTGAGGAAGTCAGTGGTAATCTCAACTAAGAAAGAGAGAGAGAAACCAACTGGTTGCCAGGAATCCATGGGGTCAATTATTCAAGATGCTAAGAAGGAGGTGCCAGCGTTTAAGAAACTTGTTGACAGGAGAGCTTCCAAGAAGCACATTGAAGCTCTAAATCCAAGCACTGTCAAACCAATTCCTGAGGTAACAACAAAAGTCATTATTTGTTAACCTTTTCTAGGATACCAATATGGGCTAAGCAATACTAATGGATTTTGACACCAATGTTCTTTGGCTTGGTTCAACCCAGAAGGGGCTTTATGATACATTTAAAATTGTTTTTCCTGAAGGTAAAACTCCAATTCCACTATTACGTCATATGGAAAATTCTTCCTTGTTAATGGAACAACAGTCATATGAAGTTGAGCTCAATTAGTTCCTTCAGGAAGCAACCAGTACTGAAATTGATTGGGAAAAACAGAAGCACATCCTAGCAATCTGTTGTTCTATTGCTCTTTGTTGGGCACTTCCTGGGGAGTACCATATGGCTCCACATGCAATATCTCTCCAGAACCAAGTAGGGAAGTGTTGTCCTGCCAAGTATAGAGAGTCATTCTTTATCACTATTTCACAAGAAAAAACTTCTCCTATGGAAAGTCAATGGGGTTCTTGTATCTCCTCACCTTGGAGATACTGTTTGAAGTGTCTCACAAGAAAGAGGTGGCTGAAGAAGAAGTTCCTAATTTAGTGAAGGAAAAACTATAAGAGTTCCTGAATGGCTGGTTGTCCAATAGTTCCAAGTCAGAATTTATGGCTGGTCTGGGGCTTCTTGTCATGGGGCTCTTTATTTTTGACTTTAGAGTAGTACATCTAGACCAGGTTGAGTTTTCTGATTTCCTCAATTTCCATAAAGTTGTCTCAAGTGTTCCCTTGGAGGCCAACATTGTGCGCAAGGCCTTGTTGATCATGAATCATTTTTTCAAAGTTCTTTATACCCTTGAATTTGTTGTTTCTCTAAAATAGAGAAACACAGCAATAAAGACCTTTCCTCTTCTCTATTTTTATGTTTTTTGTTCATCTTTACAATATGTTTAAGGGTATTTTACAGATAAAAGATAGTAATAAAAATAAAACTAGGTAAGGGAAGGGCACACCTTAAACCATAACTAGAGGTCCAGTCAGTTTTGATAAGTCAGCTGTAAATTCCTTTAGGAATTTAGCATGAACATGGTTGATGAGTTGTCCAGAGGTTAAATCCTTAAGGCTATATACATAATAACCTACTTTGGCAATGATTTCACAGGGGTCAACTCATAGCTATCTAGCTTGTTCTGTGGCTTGTGAAGTTGTAGTTGGTACATTAGAACTTGGTGATCAATTTGGAACTTTGAGAGGGCTGGTAGAATCACTTAGTCTTGTGAGTAAATCTTAACTCAATATTCCTTTAAACTATTGAAAGCTTGAAACTGGGTCTGCATTATCTGCTTAGTCAAGGTATTCAGTTGTTGGAAGTAAGTATCTTCACTACAGTTGGCATTCAGAGGTACTAAGTGCATCAGGAGAGCAGGTTGTTGGCCATATAGCATCTTTAATGGGCTTAGCCAGCTCTATAATGTACAGTGAATCAATAAGCCATGAAAGCTGCTCCTAGATGTATATTCCATGAAGAGGGTTGATCATGTGCCAATTTTTTTAATATTTGTATTAGAGTTCCATTAACTCTTTTGACAGCTCCATTGGTCTCTTGTTGGTAGGGTGCTGAAGATGTACTCTGAATTCCCATTAGTTCATGGAGTTGAGGTAAGATGGCCATAACAAATTTGGTTCCAGTATTGGTTAATATTGTAGCAGGATACCTGTGCCATGTAATTATATCTTGAAGTACAAACTTAGCTGTCTGTATTAAAATGGCAGAGGCAACAGGTCAAACTTTGATCCACTTGGTTATATGATCTATTGCCACAATGATGTATGTCATTTTCCAGTACCAGCACTAGGAAGTAGTCCTACCACGTAGATAGATACTGTTTGAAAAGCGTATCCAGGCAGAAACAATTGGTAGGAATGTTGACTAGATTTTTTCTCTGAACCTGGCGCACTGGAGATATCTGTTGATGTATTCTGCAATGTTGGTTGTCATATTTTCCCAATAAACAGTTTCTGATATTGTTTTCATCATTCAGTGTATTCCTGTGTGCTCTAATTGTTGGTGGAAGTCCTTTAGATATGATAGTTGGTTGGAAGGAAGGATATAAGGAAGTATAGTACCCTTATAATTATTGAAAAGTTTACCTTCTTTTATGAAAGTATATTGGCTCAGTTATTGGAGTATTCTCTTTACTTTGTTGTCAAGTGAGCTCCATTGATCTGGTCAAATGATCAACTCATAGAGGTTATCTAGGTCTTCTCCTAAGGTAGTAACCAGTGGTAGTCTGGACAGGACATTGGCATTTTCATGTTTAATTCCTTGTCAATGGACAATGTCAAAGTTCTGTAATTTTGCAGCCCATTGTGATAATTGTCCTTCTGGATCCTTCATTTTTCTCAATCATACTAGGCTTGAGTAATCAGTGACTACTTTAAAGTGTGTTCCATGGACATAGGGACAACACTCTTTGATAGCATATAGAACTGCTAGACATTCACACTCTGTAGTGCTATAATTCTGTTCATGTTTGTTGAGGGTCCTCAAAAAGTAGGCAACTGGCAGCTCCTTGCCTTTGTTGCTAGTCTGGAATAGCACTGCACCAATTGCTACATTTGAGGTGTCAGTATGTAGGGCAAAAGTCTTTGAATATTCCAGGTATGCTAGTAGTGGATTAGTTGTCAAGACATCTTTCAAAGATTGGAAGGCTTCTTTACACTCTTTGGTCCAGTTGAAGTCAGTGAAGGTCTTTGGCAGGTGGAAGAGTGGTTGAGATGTCTCATTAAAGTTGGGAATGAATCAGAAATAGTATCCTGCCATACCTAGAATTACTTGTACTCCCTTCATGCCAGTCAGTGAAGGCATCTGGGCTATGGCTGACGTCTTGGCTGGAATTGGCCAAATCCCTTTGCTAGAGATGACATGTCCCAAGAATTCTAAATGCTTCTCAAAGAAAGAGCACCTAGAGAGTTTAAGCTTCAACAATTTCTTCTGGAGCTTTATAAAGACCTCTTTTATATGGTCAAGGTTCTCAGCAACGTCATTGAGAAAAATTTTATGTCATCTAAATAGATAAAGACACAGCTTAGTTTGAGGTTGACAAATGTGCCATCCATGAGTTGTTGGAAAGTAGCTGGAGCGTTTGCTAGTTCTTGAGGCATCCTAGTCAGCTGGTATAACCCTGATGCTGTGATTAGAGCACATTTCTCTTGATCTTCTTCAGCCATTGGTACTTGTCAGTAGCCAGAGACCAAATTCATTGCTGAAAAGATCCGTGCACCACCTAGTTGTTCTAATTTCTTGTTGATACATGGCAGCAGATACTTATCTTTCTTAATGATTTGGTTCAACTGTCAGTAGTCAATAATTTTTCAACATCTTTGATTACTCCCTCTTGGGGAATTAGTGCCCCAAGTAAATCATCAAGCAGCTCACTGAGTGGTTCACTGCCCAGTCAATAAACCGGTGGCACCATTATCAGCTAACCATCTATGATGGGGAGCACTCAATCCAGGTCCTAAATGGAACACAACTTGATTAAGCCTCATGACTCAAGAGGAACATTACTCAGATAAGCCCCATGACTTCCATGACGTACATAGACAACATGTGGCTTGTCGTGATACTATATATTAACCTATATTCATATTCAATAGAGTATCATTCTCTTCTTAATATTCCCCTTTATTTCCTTTATTATACTTACCAGAAGTATAAACTTGACAGTGGTAGTACAGGTAGGTTATCCATACCTACCCAACTCAAAGGAAAAATTCCTCCCAAGAAAAGAACCCAAGCAATGTCACTCCCTAACAATTGGAGAGATTGCAAAGTATGACAAGACATCCCCCCAGGACTTGTCATCTACAATAATCTCCTTGTACCCATTGACCAGTACAGCGCTCTCAAACCCACAGACTGTTCCCTACCACGCCAGCCACAACAGCGCCTATGCAACCTGAGATACCCAATATCGTGTTTCAGCGCTTATGTACCGCTGAGATTGGCTCCTTTGCAGGACTACGCCGTGAGAACGCCTCTATAGGGATCAACAGCACTGAGAGCAAGTTTGAACAAGTGGAGTACCCCCAAAGACTCTGGGTTAGCAAAATTGCCCTCCACATCATAGAGACTGCCTTGCGCTTTGTTACCAAATGGCTAGCTCAACATCCTGATCAGAAGGAAAGCTGGGAAATATTCAAAGATGCATTCCTCAAAAAGTTCTCCATGAAGGATTCAGATGTGATGATTATGACCAAACTCTGAACCTTCAAAATGACAGGAACCAGCAAGGAATACATTGCCACATACAAAGGACTACATGACTGTGCGCCCAACACCATTAACTTTGATGAACCTGGACCACGCCTGGACTTCTACAATGGCCTTCCTACACATATTAGACGTCAGTTCAACATGACCCACTGCAAGAATCTTGAGGATGTATTCCTAGAAGGAAAACACACAGCTCAGAAGTCTGACAATCTACACGCCTCCAACAAACGCAAGGATAACCCTGCAGTTAAAAGAGAGCCTCGCCCCAATAAGCAAAACAACTGAGCAAACAGTACCCAGCCTCAAAACGGGAATCACACTGCACAAGCCAACCAGGCTAGCACTGAAGATACCAACAAGGAGGGAAAAGCTCAGTGGAGTGCTTAGGCAAGACACCCTCCTCCTCTTCACAAGACTTGTACAGAGAATAGGACGTAGACTCCATCACCATGATCCAGGTTCCCTTCAGCAACCCTCTACTGTTTTCCACCCAATCTGGAAATAAACTCCTTACCTATTCTTTCTGTTTTTGCAGATACCAGGGCACAGCGCTATTTGACACTGGAGCCAACCAATTGCTCATTAACAAGAGTTTTGAAGACCTCATGAAGTTACCTACCATTTGAAGTAACATCAAGAGAGTCATCATGGCAGATAACTGCAGCACACCAGTTACCCACAAGACCAGACCTTTCTGGGCCCAAATTGGAGACGTCCAAATAACAATTAGCAGCCCCATCATTCCAATCCCCAAATACAATATCATACTTGGATTAGATTGGATGCAAAAGACAAAGCCTCACATTGACTGGGACAGTGCCACCCTCACTATCCAGCAAGGAGAAGTCCACCATCACGTGTACCTGAAACATCTTGACACCCTCATGAGGGACTACATATTTGTAAAGATCATGGAAACAGAGAAAGAAACTTACATCAGCAAAATTAATTGGAGCACATGTACATATGAAGTCATCCACTTCAAAAACACAGAAATTCAACACAAACAGAACCCAATCAGAGATCAGCTAGTCAATTAGTTTCCCTCCGAATTCCAAGAATCACTATCCAGGCTGCCCCCTGATTGGGGTATACAACATGAGATCAACCTAAAAGTTAGTATGTCTAAGGCGCAACCCATCTACTGCCTCACACCACAAGAAGATGACGCTCTGAAAGCCTACCTTGACAAAGCACTCGAGAAAGGCCTCATCAGACCTTCAAAGTCACCCCTTGGTGCCGCTGTCTTCTTTGTGGCAAAGAAAGATGGAGGCCTCCGCCTAGTCACAGACTATAGGGCCCTCAACAAGGTCACAATAAAGAACAGGTATCCAGTGCCCCTAATTGATGACCTTTTTGATGCCCTGGGGGGGTCCCAAATCTTCACAAAAATTGATTTGACAGCAGGATATCACCAAATTTGCGTGAAATCTGAAGACATTCCAAAGACCACATTTCAGACTAAATACAGATCCTTTGAATGTGTTGTCCTTAATTTTGGCATGACAAACACTCCCAGTACCTTTGTAACCTTCATGAATGAAGTATTAAAGGAACACATTGGCAAAAGAGCAATCGTCTACCTGGACAACATCATCATATATAGTCCCAACCTACAACAACACTGGGAAGACGTCTGCGCAGTCCTCTGTATCCTGCAAGAAAACCAGTTAATTGCCAAACCTTCCAAATGTGAGTTCCTCTCAACTGAACTCCCCTTCCTTGGTCATATCATTAGCAAGGACAGTATCAAGCCCAATACAGACAAAATACGCGCTATAACAGAGATGCCAGCCCCAAGGAACAAGAGCAAACTCCACACTTTCCTTGGAATGGTAGCCTATGTACGCAGGTTCATCCCTGACTGGGGCGCTCTGACAGCCCCCTTACCAGCCATCACAGGAAAACAACCAAGTTTGTCTGGACACCTTTACAAGATCAACATTTCTGCCAACTAAAAGAGCGCATGGTTACTGCCCCCATCCTGCAATATCCAAACTGTGAGGGTATCTATGAGCTAGAAACCAACACCTCTGATTATGCCATAGGAGGAGTCCTCTGTATCCAAATGGCCCAGAAAGACTTCCTCCCCGTGGCATATGAATCCAGGAAGCTATTGGATGGCAAGCAAAGATATCCTATACACAATAAGGAATTGGTTGCCATTATACACTGCCTCATGAAATGGCAATGTTATCTAGAAGGAGCCCAGACGTTCAAAGTACTCACTGACCACAAGTTGTTGATATTCTTTAAAACACAACAACACCTGTCAAGAAGACAAGCCAAATGAATGAGTCTCATACAGAGATACCCCATGCAAATTTAATACAAGCCAGGCAGAGAGATGCTTACTGTAGACGCCCTATCAAGGCTATACAATAAACACACCCTCCTCACTGATGGCAACCCCAACTGGCCCATGTTAATCATGGGGAATCTCCAAGAAGGGTTCCCACCTGGCACACCAATGGACATCCAAGAGAAAGTCCTCAAGAACAAACATCTGTTCAAAAACGTATATGGTACCCTCCACCAAATCCTTCCAAATGGTGACACTGTACCCTACGTTCTGTCAACACTAAAGATTGACACAATCTTCTGTTATCACAAGACTTGGGACACACCTGTAGAGAAACTTGCATGAATACCTCAAGACCTGCTACTGGTGACCCAACATGCTAGATGATATCAGAGAAGTACTGGAACAATGTGAGGTCTGTGAAAAGTACGCCCAAACCAAAGCTCCACCCAAGTCAGTAGTACCTGTATCCATCACACAACTCTTCAAGGTATGGCCGTTATATATTGTGGGACCTATGCCTGATGAAATAAAAGGCAAGAAATACATCATCACAGCCATTGACTATGCAACCAGATGGCCCATAGCACAAGCCACAAAAGAGCACAAAGGTAATGACGTGAGACAATTCATTGGCAAGGAGATCATAGCTAAGTTTGGAAAGCACAACCTCTTAATCACAGATGGAGGCACTGAACTCAAAGCTATTGAAACCAACATTTATCTCACCAAAAATGGAATAAACACATCACAGTCAGCCCATATCACCCACAAGCAAATGGACACATAGAACAACTAAACGGCTCTCTAGTGGAAGCCCTCAGAAAGTTACTTGCCAACAATCCAAAAGCCTGGGTTGACATGTGTGGTACTCTTACTACGGTGATGGGAGATAGTCAAAGGGTTGGTCAGTGGCCTTGGTACTTTACAAGTCAGAAACCAGACAAGTAGTTGGTAGTACAAAAGAGTCCAAGCCTAGAGAACAACAAAGGGTTTATAGTAGTAGCAACAGCAACTACTCAAAAGCAAATCCTCAACAAGTGACTTCTAGTCAAGCTTAGTTGGCAGTTTAGTTAATGAGAGGAGACTAGCCTTTGCAGTTCTTAGATTATACACTCAACAAAGTAATTGATGGTGTAGCTAATATAAGGGGGGATATAACGTATATTGTATTGAGAAAAAGGGAGAGGGGTTTAAATACTACAACTTACTTGATAACTCAAGGTAAGTTGGTCATTGCTTGGGGGTTGAGAGAAGGGGAAATGAAAGTCAAACCATTAAGGATTGACACAACAATCATGGGAGGATGGAAACAGCCCCAGTGGCACAAGGTGTTGCAGAGGCGCAAGGGTGGGGAAGTTGTTTAGTGTTAACCACAGTTGGTGAACTGTATCAATTGATAGAATTAATGACCAGTTGGCAAAGTCCTAATTCAGAACTAAGGCAGGTGGATAAGCAATCCAGAAGCAAGTTGGTAGAGTCCGAATCCAAAGGCCAGGGTGGATGAACAATCTGGAAGCTAGTCAGACTTGAAATAATGATCCAGCACCTAGCTTAAATCATAATCAACAAGAACAACTCTATATTGGAAGGAGATCAGGATCCTAGTACAATCAAGAAGTACCCAATGATGATCATAATTAAAGCAACCAACTGGTGATGAGTTTCACCACAACATGCTACCAACCGCCTTTATGGTCTGCAGAACACAAGTCAACCACAATAAGGGCAAAAGCCCTTATGAACTTGTCTATGGTCAGAAACCTTCACTTGTCAGTTCAACCATGGGACCATGACTGCCGCTTCCAAAGAAAATACCTGACAGCAATGACCCAAAAGTACTACAAGCCAGAAAGGACTAAGAGGTGATGGAACAACAAAGGGTTCAGGCGGAAACAATCCCATTGCAACAAGAAAGGTTCCAAGTTGGAGACAAGATCTGGGTTGTCAATCACAACCAACACAAATTAGACCCAGGGTTACGCGGACCAGGCATTGTCATGGAAACAAAGCCCAATAACACCTACCTCATCAAAGGGATTGTAGCTTGAACCAAACTAAAACATATTCATCATGATTGACTTTGTTTGTGTAAAGCAAGAGCAGCCCAAAAAAATTCAAGACTCCCTGTTCCCAACACCAAACTGGATCAGTACCAAGCCTGTATACCAGATACCCTCAAGAAGATCCCCAAGGCTCTGCCTTCCAGCACCCCAGGGGGAGATGTTGCAACATCTTCAATTACTACCTCTTGGGGAATTAATACCCCAATTAAATCACCAAGCAGCTCACCGAGTGGTTCACTGCCCAGTCAATAAACTAGTGGCACCATTATCAGTTAACCATCTATGATGGGGATCACTCAATCCAGGTCCTAAATGGAACACAACTTGATTAAGCCTTGTGACTCAAGAGGAACATTACTCAGATAAGCCCCATGACCTCCATGACGTACATGGACAACATGTGGCTTTCCATGATACTATATATTAACCTATATTCATATTCAATAAAGTATCATTCTCTTCTTAATTTTCCCCTTTATTTTGTTTATTATACTTCCAAGAAGTATAAACTCAACAATAACAACTTGGTCAGTACTATCTTTCTTTTTAACTAGAAAAAGGGGAGGCCTAAGGGCTACTTGACGGCTTCAAAAGACCAGCACTTAATAGTTTTTGGACTTCTTCATCAATTACTGTGTTGTCTTTAGGTGAACAATAATATGGCCTTTGGTAGATAAGAGCTGAATCACCAACATTGATTTTGTGCTCAACTTGTTTTGCACAAACTAAATCAAAATTGGATGTTGCAAAGATATTTTTGAACTCATCTAAAAGTTTTTCAAACGTGGACATCTCCCCTCAGAAAGACCAGAAATCTCTTTGTGTGAAATGATGGCTAGTACCAAGTGAGCGTGGGTCAAAGGAGCCTTTGAGATCCCTAATTCTGATAGGTCTCTTACATAATAGACAGAATCAATGTCTAAATTGGCTCTATTTTAAATGGTCAACAGGCTGGTGTTTACAAACAACAAGCTTTTTTGGAGAGAGGTTGGTCAATAAAACCTTCAGTTCAGAGTGATTGGCTTCATCACAAATTCCTGGAGCTGCAATTGGTTCAGACAAGGAAGGATTAAGCAGACTGTATACATTCAGCAACATGCCTGGTGGGACGTCAAACAGGATAAAAGTGCTAATGACAACCTGGGTTAATGGCTCTATAACCATTGAATGGTTGGTATTTAACCTTAAGCATGTAGATGAATTGGTGTGATTCTGGAGGGCTCTAATGTGTGAGTTAGCTAATTGGTAGGGGATTACCATAACACCATGTGGGTACTTAATGAGGATATAGTGGTGGTTGGCTTTCCCTTGAGAAACCATGTATGATGTTTGATTGCTGTTAAACAATAAAGGAATAGAATATCTCATGAGGGTTATTGTTCCAACACCCATAGCTATTATAGCATTGTAGCATTGTATAAGGTTAGTCCCAATGAGCATATCATAGCTGGTGGATTGTAGCACAACAGCTCTTTTTGTTAGGAATAAATCATTGAATATCAGCAGAATGCTACTATAGGCGCCTTATGCAATGGTCTGCCGATCTCCTGCGGTGGAAAAGCTCTTGTTGTAGGCCAAATACGGCTTGAAACAAATCTTGAAAACTAGTTGGGAGAACACTATAGTAGTAGGTGTGCCTGTGTCAACAAATGCGCAAATAGGAGTATCAAAAACTCTTAGTTGAACCCAAGTGCAAGTTTTTTGTTGGATTTGGTTATATTATTAGTGATATTACATATGATTTTTTTCTTGAGGTGCTCTTAAAGAGCATTCAAACAATCCTTAAACATGGGTAGGGCTTTCAAAAAGGTCTTCATTGGGATAGGAAAGGATACATTAACAAAGGAAGTGTTGGTATAAGGAGTGATCTTTTAACAATCACTTTTGGCGTCAGTCAAAATCAGGACAGGCACAGACTGGGACAGGTAAGGTCAGAAGGTTGGGTTGGTGATACTAGAGTTAAGAGATTTCATGAGAGCATGTCTCTTCTCTAGTTGTTTATCCTGTGGTAAGTTTTGCCAGTAGGTTTGGACAGTACAGAAAAGATGTGACAGAAATTTTTGGATAGTAAGAAGCAGTTTCTATGTGGTGAGGAAGCACCACCAAAATCCACATAGAGTTGATGATTAATCACCAAAAAAGCTTCAGATACCGTTTAGCAAAATTTACAAAAGATACACTTGGGTTAAGTAAAATAATTAATCCTAACCAAAGGAGCCTGAGGTAAATCACCTGAGAGAGAATTAAGGAGTCTTTGGCAAAAAATTCAGGACATTGAGAAGTTACAAATGTATCACCTTCAGATATGGTAGGGAAAACTCCTAAATTTGCAGGCATTGGATTGACATTGGGTGGAGGTACCAACAAAGTGCCGACAGCAGGGACTCATCTTCCCATAATGATTCTGCTAAGAATTAAATTATAGGTAATGTAGCGCAGTAGGCCAACTACAGGATGCATTTCAAATAAAAGTTAGACCAGGGCGTAATTGATTTTTATTGAGTAAAATTTTGGGAGGACTCAACTCTTTAGAGTTGAAACAGTGAAAATTATTAAATATCTATCAAAATTACTAAGCAATACCACTGGGATCCTTAGCTTCTATTCCTTCTGCATTAAAAAAGTGAGTATCTTATATAGACCGCTCACGTCCCGGAGGAAGCTTTTTACTATGTTTTTGGCTAGAAAATCAGTCCAGATTTTACATCTAAACTAGACCAACAACATTATCAATCATGCCTAAATAATAGTAAAGCTTTGGTAGTTAATGCTGCTGCAGGAGGAGTTGCGGGACACTTGGCAGTGTCTCACGGCATCCCTACCTGCAGAAGTTTGATTTAAAGTAGATTATTAAATAAATAGATGTAAACTATTTCAGCTTTACAAAAAGGTAAGGCAGTCAAAACAAATATAAAAACTTAGTATTAATGACTGGAGCACAGGATGCCACCATCCACTATGATTGGATAATTTTAAGCCTGGGAGATAAGATTAAATTTTGACGCTTAAAGTAAGGCTTCACTAGACATAAACTAACTTTTTCAACTCAAACTTAATAGATCCATTTAAAATTAAAAGGTAAGCTTTTAAATATACATAATACTAACTATTTAGATCAGAAACATCAAAGTTTTTATAGGTAAGATTAAATTTTAAAAATTCAAAGCTAATTTTAATTTAAAAAGGTAACAATTTTTTAAAAACCAAATCATTTCAAAATAAACCAAGGCTTAATTTTGGGTAAGCATTTTTTATAAACTACTAATCTTCTTCAAATTCTTTTGAGATGGACTTGGTCCACAGCGGATCAAAGTTAGGTAAGCTTTTTTTCATCAAATTTACTAACCTAGATTAAGAAAACCCAGATGTTTGGCCTGATGTAGATTAAGGTTTGGTAAGTATTTTTTGATTCACTATTCTTTTTTAAACAAATATGAATTTCATCAGGTAATTGTTTCCATAAAAACTACTAATCTTTAATCCTTTTAGATGGGCTTAGTCCACAGCAGATCTTGGGGTGGGTAAATTATTTTCACTAAATTACCAACCTAGATTTAAAAAGCCAAGTGTTTGCCCTGAAGCCAATCTTGTTTTGGGTAAGTCATTTTTCTGTTTTCCAACCTTCTTTTAGAAAACACATATTTACCTGTAGAAGATCATGTTTTAGGTAACTCATATTTTCTAAACTACTAACCTTAATCTTCAAGCCCTAGATTTCTGCCTACAACAGATTCTGTGTTGGGTAAGTTTTTTAGATTGATTAGATGTTTTACCAAAAAATTGTTTGTCTAATTTTAGTTTTTTGATTCAACTAGCTCTTTTTACCCAAATTCACCTTTTTACTTTTAAAGTAATCTTCTTGACTTACTTAAACTTTTATTAGCTATATCTTTGAATATTAAGGTTTATCTTATTTTCACATGATTAATAAATATTAAAAAGTACTTTTTAAAGTTACTTAGTTTAAGTTCTCAACCAAGAAATTATAATTTGCTTAGAAAACTTTTAATTAATCTTCATGTTTTAATGGTTATAGAAAGTTATGGCTAATTGTGATAAAAAAGTGTCCTGTCTCTCCCTAAAATCTTTTTCACTCAAATAGAACATTTATAACAATTTTTATTTCACCCCCATCTGAAAAACTCCAGCACCACATAAACTACTTTAAATATCATATATAGTAGCTACTAAAGATCTTTTAACTTTCATCTGCTCATAAAATTAGAGGGTTCCTTTTTTAAAAAACATTATAATTAATTAATTTTCTGAGATAACAAAATCTATTAGAAATTAATAAATAATCAAGTTTAGATCATATTATAGTAGTTTCATTTTATGATGTTTTCTATAAAATCAAAAGCAATATAACTTACCAGAGGGTACTAAACCCAGAAAATAAATTAAGAGTGCAATCAAATCAAATGCTATGAAGATGAAATAACATCACATTAGATAACTAAAAAGATCTACAAAATCAAACACCATCTTATCAAAAATAGGAAATAATGATATCAAAAATCAGAGTAGCATAGAATTAACATATATATAAAAAGAAATTGATATCAGTATGTTAATAAATAAAATATGCAGTCACCAACAAATAAAGACTGTATCTTAGTAATCAGGTGTACTACAAAAAGAATATTAAAATCCTATAAACTACAAAATAATGGTTCAGGAACCAAAGAGATTTTTATAACATGCACTTGATCTTTATTAATATGAGTAGTGTAATGTACATTGGAGATCAAAATATATACTGAAAATAAAGATTTAAAAGGGCTGCAGTTTCAATATGTGGATAAAAATACAGTAATTTTCAGATCTGTTGAGATAGACAACCAAAACCAAGTGCTGAGCACACAGAAGTCATACACAAATAATGCACTAAAAAAATCTTAAGTGGACTAATTTTATTGTTAATATGTATAAATTGTTGATTTTTTGTGTGATAAAACTTGGTATTCTATGTTAGGGTTTGTTTGTGATTCTCAATAACTCTATTAAGTACTTTAATTAATCTCCAGACTCTTAAATCTCAAAATATAATGCATAATAAAAGGTTCAAACCTCTAATAAAGCCTTGATAATAGTATAATAGAGTATTTACAAAGCATACACCCATACTTCTCTAACTAAAAGTAGCAATCATAATAAAGCTATCATTTTATATTAAAAAATTTCTTTGGATATAATTAAATCACATTTTAACAGCCAGGATAGTAAATAAAATTTAAAAAAGACATACTTAACTACAAAAAAGTATTTCTGCTAGGGAAGAAGAAAAAGATAACAATGTGAAGCTGTGAATATTAGGGTTGAGTTAGCATAGCTTTTTTATTTTTTTAGCCTTCTCACTGCTCAACTTTATATACTCATCAATTTCTGATATTATTTCATTAACTAAATCTAAATAATTATTATCAAGAAATTATAAGGGTACCCACATGTTTAAACAGCTTTTTACTAGTTATTTTACTAGAAACACGTACTAGTGGGCTGTCATCACCCATGAATTTTTACCAAAAAATTGTAATAAAGATCATCAAATAGCTAAAAAAATTTAAATTTTAAAAGATATAACTTCACACTCATCTTTAACCAAAGTTTTTACCAGCTACAACTGGAAACACATATCAGCAGGCTGTCATAAAAGAGTGAAGCTGAGCGTAGCACAGCTTTGCTCTTTTGGTAGCCTGACTGACACATCTTTCCTTTTATCAACTATAGAATAAAACACATACCAGCAGGCAGCCATCATTAAATGCTTTTTACAAGCTATAAGTGAAAACACATACCAGTGTGCTGCTGTAAAAAGTGAAGCTGAGCAAAGCACAGCTTTACTCTTTTGGCAGCCTGCCTGACACATCTTTCCTTTTACAAGCTATAGACTAGAAATAAATCTCAGCAGGCTGCCATCACTAAACGCTTTTTACTAGTTGAAAACTAGAAACACATTCCAGTGGGCTGCTGTAAAAGAGTGAAGCTGAGTGTAGCACAGCTTTGCTCTCTTGGCAGCCTGACTGAAAAATCTTTCCTTT
The DNA here is from genome assembly GCA_014839935.2 of Entomophthora muscae. Taxonomy (NCBI): domain Eukaryota; kingdom Fungi; phylum Entomophthoromycota; class Entomophthoromycetes; order Entomophthorales; family Entomophthoraceae; genus Entomophthora; species Entomophthora muscae. The sequence continues at coordinate 224,881 of QTSX02007241.1, forward strand.
TACTAACTTGAGTATAAGATAAAAAAATTTTAGACCGTTAATTTAAAAAACAAAAAAGGCTTTCAGCTAGGATACCTAGATGCTTACCCAGGAGAGATGCTGTAAAAGGGCAAAGCAGGCGTAGCTCAGCTTTGTTCTTTTGGCATCCTGCCTGCTACACCACAGCAACCTCCAGAATTAACTCATACAGCATGGAACATCCTCCATGTTGACAATTTCAAATTTTCTTTTTGCTTTTTTTTATAATTTCAATTAAAAACTCAAAATAAAAATTAAAAATTGCTTTTATTATAAGTTTCTACTATTTGAGCCAGAAAAAAATAACCTTGAATATTGAAAATAAGAAAAATATTTTTGAGGATTATTGACATGGAGGATGTTCCATGCTGTATGAGTTAATTCTGGAGATTGCCCACACCACACTTGTCTAGTTCAGGTTGCAAAGAACCCTTGAGTCACCAACTTCTGATGACCATGCTGATAAATAAGATCATATCAGGCAGCCCTCAGATTACTTCAATTTATCAATGTCAGCTTACAGGGGGAATAAGATTGAACTGGCAAGCTGGAACAGTTTTAACCCATTTTCAATCAACTTTTTGATTCAAGCTCGTTAAATCAGTCGTTTTTATTAAAGGTTTCCTGGATTTTTCTGCTTTCCTACTTGGCCAAATAATCCCTGGCATTATGGAACTTACTTTTGCAAAAAATACCAGCTAGGTTGGGGGAGGTTTAGGCAAAGGTGATGGGGACTCCCTGAGTCCATCACCTAGTATTTTTTTTGTCTCTTTATTAGAAAAAAGTAGTCTTCTATGTGGACAGTGTCCTCAGTAGCAACTACATGCATACCAGGTTGACTCTGGTTTCTAATTCTGAACATCTATTTGTACATTTTTGTATACATCAAAATCAGGGCAATCCTTCTTCATATTTTTTTCTGCTTGCATATTCTGCAGCCTGTGTAAACAGGGTGCATCTGGTAAGAATTAGCCTGTGTGTTGATATTGCCTTGGTAGGATGAAAATGGTTGGTATACAGAGACAGGGGATGTCTCTGGAGTTAAATACACTTGTTTATTTGTGTGTTTGAGTCAGTCTAATTGAGTTTTTTTGCCCTAGAGTAAAGACTTGTTCCACATTTGAAGTAATGACATGTAGGCCATTGATTTGGCCAGAAAACTCAAGCCAGAGGTTCTTTCATGACAACAAG